>JAYEVE010001049.1:0-118853 GCA_036346375.1 Guadua angustifolia
GAGTTGGCTGAAATTTCCAGAAACGTCGGTCACTTTTTCAGCCTTTGGTCACCATCCTATGGCCTATGAGGGTTGCTTCAGTTGCCTTGATGTTTGTTGTAACGTCCCAAAAAATACAGTAAAATAGAAATGTATATTTTGAATTTGAATATTATTATATCCGAGTTTTCTTGGCATTATTGGTTTTATTTGGATTTCCATGGAATTTTGCATTGCATGAAAAATCAAATAAAAAGAATTAAGGAATGGATAATGGTAAAAAGATAAAAAGATAAAAGTAAAATCTTGAAAAATTTATATTAAGATTTTTAACCCTCGAGTAAACTTTTTACCAGTAACTTTCATTTTCTTGCATGGGAAAAATAGTATTAATGATGGAAAAGACAAACTTGACTAGAAACAAGTCGTCATCCGAATTAATGAAAAATATTAAGAGTTTATCTGTAACATCCCCAAAATTCTAATAAAGTAAAAATAAATATTTTAAAATTGAAAATGTTTATTTCTGAGTTTCTTGGCATTATTGGTTTTATTTGAATTTCCTTTGGAGTTTGCATTGCATGAAAAATCAAATAAAGAGAATTAAAGAATGAAAAAGAGGAAAATGCAAAAATGTAAAAAGTAAAAATTTAGAAAATAGCCATGAGAACACTGGTCATTCAATTAAATCATTTTAGCCAGCAATTGAAATTTTATGCATAAAATAATGAAGAGATAAAATGAAAAGATAGCTTTTAAATCCAAAGTAAAATATTGTCGAATTAGCATAAAATAATGGAATCACAAGTGGGAGCGGGCGGCGATCATCGCCACGAATCCCACTCCATTCCTTGCAGTTCTTGGCTATAAACCTCTCCTCCCTGACCGCAAGGACCTCTCTCTCATTCCCTCTTCTTCTCCTCAGCTGAGCGCAAGAACTCCCTGCCCTTTTCCGCCATTTCCAGCGTCCTCTGTGCTCCAAGCGCGAGGCAAAATCCGAGCCAAAGGCGCCTTCTCAAGTGGTAAAGCGTATTCTGATTTTCCAATACATTTCCTAACCGAATAGATTTCATTATTGAATATCTTTTGAAGTTTTAATCAAATTTCAGTGGGACAAATTTCTATATTCATTTAAAATCCAGAAGAATCTAAATATGTAAAAATATTTAGTTTTTGAAGTATAGGATTATTATTTAAATTAAACCTTGAATATGGTGCTAATGTGGTTTTAAAAGAGAATTTGTGTATAATAATTAATGAAGAGATGAAATCAGTATTCATGGGATTTTAGGACCAGGACGTATTCAAATATACAAATACATTTAATTTTCGAACTAAGTTTAATTTATTTGCTTAGCAACCATTAATAATGCTTAAAATGGCCATTAATAGAAATGAGTGTATAATAGATCATAAAATCATATAAGAAGTGATTATGTGCTTCTGGGATTGTAATAAACCAAATCATGCAAAAATATTTAATCTTAGAACCAAGTTTAATATAATTGCTTGTTAATCATCATTAAACCCTGTTATGGCTATTAACAAATACTAGCATAATGGCTCACAAAATGATAATGTAATTTGCAATGAGTTATTAAAAACAGTAAGGATCTGTGTAGGAGAAAATGTTTAAGATAAGGTTGAAATTTCATTCTTTTAATGAAAGGAAATGTAAATTATAACAATGAGTAAATAGGTAGTCTATTGCAATTGAAGTTAAAATAATGCTAAACCAAGTTTAAAACACTTCTAGGATGGTATTCTGCGCCTCAAAAATCAATCAAGAACCATGTATGATGCAGTTGGAAATCAAATTTGAATCTTGGCGAATTAAGGTTGCCAACATGGTCATTTATACTAGTTCAACAATAGATAAAATAACTCATCCAAATACTAAAATCAATAAAATCAGTTTAGTAACACTCTACAAAGTTTATACTATCATAATCAGTAAAGAGAATCTTATTCCATTAAAGTTTGCATATTAATCTCATCGATCAAAACCCTTAGCGATAACTTTTGTTTCACTTTTTGGCCGATTCCGAATAACGTCAATTTAGCAATGCCACTTAAGCCTTTTCAACAATGAATATAATGTATCAGCTAAAGCCTAAAATTTATGGAATTAGCTTAGAATTGTTATACAAAGTATAAATCGTCTTATTATGAAGAAATAACCATATTTTACCATAATTTGCATATTAATCTTAACAGCTGAATAACTCTAAGTAATCACATTTCATTAGGCCTTAATACGAATGAATAAGCTTTAGGTAATAATGATGGAATCCATAGTTAAGTTGTTTTTATCACCAGAACCTTCTCAAATGTTACGAAAATAATCTCAGTAGCCTAAATCAATAGATTTAACTTGCATGAAGCTAATTCTAAGCAAAATCAATTAAAGATAAATAACTAATCATTCATAATATAATATGATCATTTAAGCTTTTTCATTAACTCGCAAAACAACTCATCTAAATCTGAATTTAGTACAGAATAGTCTAGAATTGATCTTTAGAATATAATCTACCGTAATCTAAGGAAATAATCTTAATTTATCTTTCTTTGAATCTAAATTCTAATAAAGCAAAAACCCATAAGTGTCAAGTTACCCGAAATCGTATTGTGCATAGTAAATCAATGAAGCATTACAACTAATGATTAATTCTATTAATCCAAACAATCTTTGCATCTTGAATTCGTAAAATAAGATTAATGAATTCATAAAGAGCAATCCCTGTTTCTTGTGCAGAGTTTTATTTGTTCTTGCTTTCTATTTCTTTCGTTCTTATTGAAGTTTATTATTTTGCGTTGTTTCGGTTGTTCGGCGAGTAGAACCCGACGTCTCTAGCTTCGTCTTCGTCGTCATCGCCGCAATCCTCGTCTTCGTCGTAAGCGTCAATTAAGCAAGGCAAGCTTCCTTTGACCATATTGCTCCCAATATTTTATATTCCTTTTGTGCATCAAATTGTTTTATGCATGCGATTACTTTATGTAAATTGCTATCTTGTGGTTTGGTAGTTATACCTGTTGGCTCGTGAATCTCCTTTGATGATTATGAAAATGTGAACCTTGACAACCATAGATTAAGGTTGGGCTTTACTTAATATCATCATGGGTATACGCGTTTATTTTATTCCTGCTTAGCCATGCTTTAGAATCAAAATAGCTCATGATCAAACCAGTAACTGTTTCCTGAAAACATTGAAAATGTCACTGTTGGTGGTGGGTACTTTGATTAAAAACCCGAAAGAAAACTATGTGTTGATGCGGGCGATTATTTGGCAATAGCCGGTTGTGCAGAAGTAATTGCACGTAGTGTAGGGTGAAGTGTCGCCCGTGTCAGTTTAAGGACCGAACAATGGGACGCTATTGATCCGAGATTTCCGTGCAACCACAAGGGTGAGGACGGGTTAGCCATAGCTTGTTATGTATTTAGACTTGGCTTTGATCATTGGTAGGCGGGAGCTTGCACAGGATTCCCGTTTGGTCTGCCTGACGGGGTTTCTACTTGCTAATGCAGCAGTATCATACTGCCGTGGTTAGAAACGTTGTGTTGATGTGTGAAAGTGGATCCACGGCTTGGGTGTGTGTTTCTAATTTCACGGCGGGGATTAACGCGTCCGGCCGGGTCAAAGCCATGTCTAAGTATTGTAACGACTATGTATGATCGCTGGCGAACACCTGTTCTATTGGGCGTGTGTCGAAATGTACTCATAAAAGGTTGATCATTCCTTGTGGGTAAAGTTGTACACCTCTGCGAGTTTAAATCTAATTAATTAGCGCTGCATGATCATGAGCACTCGGTGAAGTCATTCCAATGTTAGCTTTGATTTTCAAAAAGGGTTTATTTTACAAGTTAGCTTACCCCACAGATGACCCAATGCTATACCCTGTGTGGGCAAGTATTGGAATCAGCTGTTGTGCCCTGTGTGGACAAAGAACTGGATATATGCCATGCGATGGCAAGGATCGATTCGTCGCTCACGTCATGGAGGACGGTGAGTGTTATTTATGCTTTACTTATTTGCTATCAATAAATCTTGCTCTTTTAAATTCCGTTTGCAAATAACTTGATTTACAAATGCAAATTCGCTTTATGCAAATGAACTGTAGTAGCCTCATTTGAAATGGCCTGCATATATGATAGGTGTTGCTCAAGTCTTGCGGAGTACGAAAGTACTCACCCTTGCCTAATTATATTGTAGGTGTGTGCTAGCGAGCTTTCGAGTCTCTTTTAAATCATGAGTTGCGGATTTTCTTAAATCGTGTTACATGTCAAGTTTATGCGGGTCGGTTACTGCGGGATTGGATGGGTAAACCACAAGGCATTGCTTCTTTTGCTGCTAGATTCTCTGAGTTGTAATATTTATTTGTATTAATCGTTTCCGCTTAATTATTATTTGTATGGTTGTGATTTCCAATTGTTGTAAACATGTGAGTGCTAGCTCTCGATCCAGGAATAGCACGTAATCACATGGAGGTTCTGTTCGTCGAAGCGGGTCTCCTGAGTTGGTATCGAGCTATCTTGACCGTAGGATAAACCTTAGATAGAATGGCGCTAGCATTGGAATATGGGAATTCAAAATCTTACTTCCAAAAGCTAGTAAATTTGCAAAATGTAGACTCGCTAGTCTTTCCTCATCCTTAAGATTCTATTCTTACCCTATATTCATTTTGGGTTGCAAACAAATTCCCTTATCTCAAAAAGAAATTGTCGCTAGTGGTTATAGTCATTTGTTGTTTCGGAGATGATCGAGACATGTTGGTGTCATCCTTCATGCCGCCAATGAAGTCGACAACGCTCGCCACTTCGACAAAACAGAAGCACAACTTGAGGATCCTACTTCATGAAGAAACAGCTTCACCCACAGGAAAAAGGCCGAAGATTAGAATATCTTACGATCTAGCTTAAGATAAGAACCATTTGCGCGTAGCATATTATTTCGCTCTAGTTATATAGAGCAAATTTGTGTTATCGTTATGTTCTGCTACTTGAAATTGGTTCTGTTTTTGAATGTCAGGACTGATTTATGTGTGAGCTTAACCTCTAGGTTGAAGTTTCACAATAAATTGTCCTTGTGTATGAATATGGAAAACTCAACCCATAGGATAAATAAGAAATTATAAAACAGTTTATCTCTTCTCTCTATAGAACCTTTTCTGAGCTTATCTCCTCTCTGTACAAATTCTTACCTATATAACTACTATGGACATTAACCATTCATGAAATTAAACCTCGTCAAGATTTGTAAAATAATCTCCATGCCACTTCTAGCTTCTAGAGACCGGATCAAGATGTTCATAGTCATCAACTTGCCTAAGCTGTTCTAAATTAAAACCTAATCTTTTTCATTAATAACTTTCAACCATGCCACAAAAACTCACCTCATTATTTTGCCTAAACTATGTACTGAGAGTTTAAGTTAGAATCGGAAAAGCTCTATGCTTCCAGAATATAAACATTAGAATGACCATCAAAAGGAAAACTGAAAAGGTTGAAAACTCTGTTTCCTAAAAGAAGAATAAAAGAGCCACATTCGTTGTGTACATATTCTTTTTCCATCTGTAGGATTTAGTTTCTTTGTCTATATATACTATCCTCCTGTTAGATATCACATATACCCGTTTCCCCTTGTAGAACTTTCTTTCTGCAGTCTTAAGTTATTCTTTCTAGAAATATTTCTTTCCTTATCTTGTTGCGAAAACAAACACACCAACAAATCTTTTGAAAATAATTTCGGTAACAAATCAACATCGTCGAGATGGTTGCATCAGCAACTTGAAGAAAATAGACGTGACAAGCATCTCAACCTCTCCAACTCCATAGAAGCAGCAAAGCATCACAACTTCTCCGACTTCGTCGAAGCCTCAGAAGACTAACGCAGCAAGTGGTGCAAAGTTTAAAAGAAACTCAAATCCTGAATAGTCTACTTTGGAACATAGCAAAGATATCGAGCTACATATTATTCTAGCTATATAGTACACCTTTTATACATAAATACATATGGCCGTACAAATAAGAACCATAGATGCCCTTCCTATATACTAAGTTGAATATATGTATAGTATTTCGTGTTGTTGAAATTTTGTTGTAAATCTTTTGTATTGCTTTGGGTTGCTCTCGTGAATGTTAAACCACTAGGTTGAGATTTACGATCGTTAACCCTGCTTAATAAGAAAATTTTAATTAAAAAGATTTTAAAGAACGAAATGTTGCCTTATAAACCAAACTAAAAGCTACTTAATCTGCGTAGAAACCACAACTAGAGTTAACTGGAAAGAATCAAATAATTCTTCGTAATATAAGTAACCCTTATCTAACCATCTTTCTATGATTCTAACATCTTGTCAAACATGGTTGCAAAATGCCTCTAATCTAACAATTTCATCTAAATAGCTTTACTCTCATAAATATTGTTGCAGAATGCCCGCGATGCAAATTCACTAACACACCTACTAAAAGTAATGAGAAATAAAATTGTTAGCCTTCATGACTGACCTTTAGCTCTCCCCAAATGGTCTTGGTTAAAATACATTCTTTCACTCATCTCAAGTACGTTATCATACCCTGTATCTCTCTTTAAATTAGCTCGTTCTTGCTAATGATTCTCGGTATAAATTGCTTACATTCCTCATCTGCTTTGCAAGAACCCAACCAAGAAAAATGAATACCAAAATCTCCAACCTTGGCACTAATGTTTGCTGTAATCGAATAAAAGCATCGTACGCATACTTTTCTGCTCCATGACAGCAAGCAACCAACTCTCTGTGTCTTGGCCAAAGCTAAACATCAACATTACATTGAGTGCCCAGTTCAATGCCCCCAAGGTCCAATGGTTGCTAATGCAATTCAACGTTAGCAAGAGGAATTTTGAGCCTTAGTTGCTATCCTAGTCTGTTTTCCCTTTGAAAACAGCTTGTCATCCTCGAGTGATGATTCCTTTCAAACTCTGTCTTGCCGCATGCTCGTTTTCAAAAACGAATATCCTATTCTTGTGAATCTTCACTAAACTTCAAAAAAATGACCATATAAAAGGCTCGGACAAGATTGTAACTTCAAGAATTGGAGAAATAAAATTCGAAGCAGTTTACTCAAGACTTAATTGAAGAAGTGACAGTTGAACAAGAACACTTATCCCGAGAAGAATTCTACTCGACTCTAATCTCAATCATCATCTGTTCGTATTCCCAATAACACTAATGAATAGCTGTCTAGTACAAAAAATCGAAAAGCCAATATTATCTGCCTTGCTATGGTAAACATAAGCATTGTGCCAACAATTACCTAAATCGAAACAGACTATTTCATTCGCAACCCTAGGACGCTTTGTAACAACCTCAAAGCTGGCTGCAAAGATCTGAAGACCAACAATTCTTTAGGCATGCATCAGGTACAACTCAAAATATTAATTCCAGTTGCCATAACACCTATTCGCGGAAGAAGCTTATGACCTTTCCAATGCAGTACTAGGTATGATACTTATGTATTTGGATCTTACTAGAGTTTGAATTTAATTCCAAGATTAATTCCCGCTTTTAGTCACTTCCGATCATCTAGTTTATATCATTAGCCAACAACCTTTTCGTTGTTTGAATAAAATGGATAACGTCACTTGTATCAATTGAGAGGAACTTAGATACTTCACCAATACCTACCCAAGAAATGTTTTAATTCACATCGACAAGAAAGACATCAGTAACCTTCAAGTTATCTCAAGACTTAGGGAACATTAAGTGTTCATGTCAACCCCTGCCTCGATATCGAGCGTTGAACATAAACATTTTTCTCATATGATGGTACCCAGCACTTGTTGTAATAATGAGTACGTTCCTTGTGTATTCAATTCTTGCAATCAAACTTTTGATCCTGTACATTTCATTCCTTCATGGTTGCTAGAACCAAAGAAAATCAAAACCCTCTAACTATTAAAATGAACAAATGAATCGAGATCATCGAATCACTTATTAATTCTTCTACCTCAATCCAATGCTTGAATTATCTCTACCTTGTTTTCAATTTAAAGCCAACCCGAAATAGAATTTATGCTCAGCTCATTCCACCAACTAGTGTTTAATATATAGATTAATCATTGTATTCAAATATCCCTCTTGGTATTAAACATTCGGTTTTTCCCAAATAAATCTAATGACAATGCAATCTTTCTTTTGCCTCAAGGATTCTAAATATACCACATGCCACTCTCTAAATTGAATTATCCTTATAAACAGTACTAATTATTCAATCAAAAGAGATATGTAGAAAGTATTAGTATCCCTCATCTGCTTACCTAAAACTCAGATAGAATTCCTTTCTCTACTTCTTCGCACGTCAGCTTGGAATCGCAAGACGAAGTCCAGTGAAGCAATTGCAATAAAGGCGATGGATCGACAGAACGATGAGTCACCTCCGATAAAGAATTCCCAAATCTATCTCATCCTCAAGATTTGCAAAGTTCGGGGTATTCATTGTTCCCAAATTCAAAATAACTTGGCGCTGTGATATATTAGGCCATATCGTATCCTTGAAGATGAAGAAAAAAAAATATACAAATTAGAGTTACCATCTCAGCTATCTAATGTTTATAATATCTTCCATGTATCGCAAATAAGGAAATGTCTTCATCCTCCTTCTGAGCTCATCCCGCTAAATGAAATCAATATATAATCTGAATTAACTTATCGGAAGCATCCAACGAAAATCTTAAAAGAAGATAAACGCCACACTCGTAATAGACCCCACAAGACGATCAAGATTCAGCGGAGCACTCATCCTGAAGAAGAAGCAATTTGGAAAACGAGAAGACCGACTCAAGAAGGAGATTTCTAACTTCTTTTAGAAATACTTTTCCTTTAGACCCACCAAATCTCGGGGTCGAGATTTCTGTAAGGGGGGTAGATCTGTAACATCCCCAAAATTCTAATAAAGTAAAAATAAATATTTTAAAATTGAAAATGTTTATTTCTGAGTTTCTTGGCATTATTGGTTTTATTTGAATTTCCTTTGGAGTTTGCATTGCATGAAAAATCAAATAAAGAGAATTAAAGAATGAAAAAGAGGAAAATGCAAAAATGTAAAAAGTAAAAATTTAGAAAATAGCCATGAGAACACTGGTCATTCAATTAAATCATTTTAGCCAGCAATTGAAATTTTATGCATAAAATAATGAAGAGATAAAATGAAAAGATAGCTTTTAAATCCAAAGTAAAATATTGTTGGAATTCGCATAAAATAATGGAATCACAAGTGGAGCGAAGCCAGCGATCACTGCCACGAATCCCACTCCATTCCTTGCGGTTCTTGGCTATAAACCTCTCCTCCCTGACCGCAAGGACCTCTCTCTCATTCCCTCTTCTTCTCCTCAGCTGAGCGCAAGAACTCCCTGCCCTTTTCCGCCATTTCCAGCGTCCTCTGTGCTCCAAGCGCGAGGCAAAATCCGAGCCAAAGGCGCCTTCTCAAGTGGTAAAGCGTATTCTGATTTTCCAATACATTTCCTAACCGAATAGATTTCATTATTGAATATCTTTTGAAGTTTTAATCAAATTTCAGTGGGACAAATTTCTATATTCATTTAAAATCCAGAAGAATCTAAATATGTAAAAATATTTATTTTTTGAAGTATAGGATTGTTATTTAAATTAAACCTTGATTATGGTGCTAATGTGGTTTTAAAAGAGAATTTGTGTATAATAATTAATGAAGAGATGAAATCAGTATTCATGGGATTTTAGGACCAGGACATATTCAAATATATAAATACATTTAATTTTCGAACTAAGTTTAATTTATTTGCTTAGCAACCATTAATAATGCTTAAAATGGCCATTAATAGAAATGAGTGTATAATAGATCATAAAATCATATAAGAAGTGATTATGTGCTTCTGGGATTGTAATAAACCTAATCATGCAAAAATATTTAATCTTAGAACCAAGTTTAATATAATTGCTTGTTAATCATCATTAAACCCTGTTATGGCTATTAACAAATACTAGCATAATGGCTCACAAAATGATAATGTAATTTGCAATGAGTTATTAAAAACAGTAAGGATCTGTGTAGGAGAAAATGTTTAAGATAAGGTTGAAATTTCATTCTTTTAATGAAAGGAAATGTAAATTAAAACAATGAGTAAATAGGTAGTCTATTGCAATTGAAGTTAAAATAATGCTAAACCAAGTTTAAAACACTTCTAGGATGGTATTCTGCTAATGCCTCAAAAATCAATCAAGAACCATGTATGATGCAGTTGGAAATCAAATTTGAATCTTGGCCGAATTAAGGTTGCCAACATGGTCATTTATACTAGTTCAACAGTAGATAAAATAACTCATCCAAATACTAAAATCAATAAAATCAGTTTAGTAACACTCTACAAAGTTTATACTATCATAATCTATAAAGAGAATCTTATTCCATTAAAGTTTGCATATTAATCTCATCAGATCAAAACCCTTAAGCGATAACTTTTTGTTTCACTTTTTGGCCGATTCCGAATAACGTCAATTTAGCAATGCCACTTAAGCCTTTTCAACAATGAATATAATGTATCAGCTAAAGCCTAAAATTTATGGAATTTACTTAGAATTGTTATACAAAGTATAGATCATCTTATTATGAAGAAATAACCATATTTTACCATAATTTGCATATTAATCTTAACAGCTGAATAACTCTAAGTAATCACATTTCATTAGGCCTTAATACGAATGAATAAGCTTTAGGTAATAATGATGGAATCCATAGTTAAGTTGTTTTTATCACCGTAACCTTCTCAAATGTTACGAAAATAATCTCAAGAGCCTAAATCAATAGATTTAACTTGCATGAAGCTAATTCTAAGCAAAATCAATTAAAGATAAATAACTAATCATTCATAATATAATATGATCATTTAAGCTTTTTCATTAACTTGCAAAATAACTCATCTAAATCTGAATTTAGTACAGAATAGTCTAGAATTGATCTTTAGAATATAATCTACCGTAATCTAAGGAAATAATCTTAATTTATCTTTCTTTGAATCTAAATTCTAATAAAGCAAAAACCCATAAGTGTCAAGTTACCCGAAATCGTATTGTGCATAGTAAATCAATGAAGCATTACAACTAATGATTAATTCTATTAATCCAAACAATCTTTGCATCTTGAATTCGTAAAATAAGATTAATGAATTCATAAAGAGCAATCCCTGTTTCTTGTGCAGAGTTTTATTTGTTCTTGCTTTCTATTTCTTTCGTTCTTATTGAAGTTTATTATTTTGCGTTGTTTCGGTTGTTCGGCGAGTAGAACCCGACGTCTCTAGCTTCGTCTTCGTCGTCATCGCCGCAATCCTCGTCTTCGTCAGAAGCGTCAATTAAGCAAGGCAAGCTTCCTTTGACCATATTGCTCCCAATATTTTATATTCCTTTGTGCATCAAATTGTTTTATGCATGCGATTACTTTATGTAAATTGCTATCTTGTGGTTTGGTAGTTATACCTGTTGGCTCGTGAATCTCCTTTGATGATTATGAAAATGTGAACCTTGACAACCATAGATTAAGGTTGGGCTTTACTTAATATCATCATGGGTATACGCGTTTATTTTATTCCTGCTTAGCCATGCTTTAGAATCAAAATAGCTCATGATCAAACCAGTAACTGTTTCCTGAAAACATTGAAAATGTCACTGTTGGTGGTGGGTACTTTGATTAAAAACCCGAAAGAAAACTATGTGTTGATGCGGGCGATTATTTGGCAATAGCCGGTTGTGCAGAAGTAATTGCACGTAGTGTAGGGTGAAGTGTCGCCCGTGTCAGTTTAAGGACCGAACAATGGGACGCTATTGATCCGAGATTTCCGTGCAACCACAAGGGTGAGGACGGGTTAGCCATAGCTTGTTATGTATTTAGACTTGGCTTTGATCATTGGTAGGCGGGAGCTTGCACAGATTCCCGTTTAGTGCGCTTTGACGGGTTTCTACTTGCTAATGCAACGGTTATGCATACCGCCGTGGTTAGAAATGTTGTGTTGGTGTGTGAAAGTGGATCCACGGCTTGGGTATGTGTTTCTAATTTCACGGCGGGGGATTAACGTCCCGGGCTGGGTCAAAGCCATGTCTAAGTATTGTAACGACTATGTATGATCGCTGGCGAGCACAATTGTTCTATTGGAGGCGTGTGTCGAAATGTACTCGCAAAAAGGTTGATCATTCCTTGTGGGTAAAGTTGTACACCTCTGCAGAGTTTAAATCTAATTAATTAGCCGCGCTCGCGGTCATGAGCACTCGGTGAAGTCATTCCAATGTTAGCTTTGATTTTCAAAAAGGGTTTATTTTACAAGTTAGCTTACCCCACAGATGACCCAATGCTATACCCTGTGTGGGCAAGTATTGGAATCAGCTGTTGTGCCCTGTGTGGACAAAGAACTGGATATATGCCATGCGATGGCAAGGATCGATTCGTCGCTCACGTCATGGTGGACGGTGAGTGTTATTTATGCTTTACTTATTTGCTATCAATAAATCTTGCTCTTTTAAATTCCGTTTGCAAATAACTTGATTTACAAATGCAAATTCGCTTTATGCAAATGAACTGTAGTAGCCTCATTTGAAATGGCCTGCATATATGATAGGTGTTGCTCAAGTCTTGCGGAGTACGAAAGTACTCACCCTTGCCTAATTATATTGTAGGTGTGTGCTAGCGAGCTTTCGAGTCTCTTTTCGTCGCAGGTTGCGGGATTTTCTTCGTCGTGTTCTGTCTGAAGTTTATGCCTGGTCAGTTGCCTGCGGGATTGGATGGGTAAACCACAAGGCATTGCTTCTTTTGCTGCTAGATTCTCTGAGTTGTAATATTTATTTGTATTAATCGTTTCCGCTTAATTATTATTTGTATGGTTGTGATTTCCAATTGTTGTAAACATGTGAGTGCTAGCTACTGATCCAGGGAATAGCACAGTAATCACATGGAGGTTCCTGTTCGTCAGAACGGGGTCTCACAGAGTTGGTATCAGAGCTATACTGACCGTAGGATAAACCTTAGATAGAATGGCCGCTAGCATTGGAATATGGGAATTCAAAATCTTACTTCCAAAAGCTAGTAAATTTGCAAAATGTAGACTCTGCTAGTCTTTCCTCATCCTTAAGATTCTATTCTTACCCTATATTCATTTTGGGTTGCAAACAAATTCCTTATCTCAAAAAGAAATTGTCGCTAGTGGTTATAGTCGCTGTTGTTTCTGGAGATGATCGAGACATGTTGGTGTCATCCTTCATGCCGGCCAATGAAGTCAGACAACGCCTCGCCACTTCGACAAAACAGAAGCACAACTTGAAGATCCTACTTCATGAAGAAACAGCTTCACCCACAGGAAAAAGGCCGAAGATTAGAATATCTTACGATCTAGCTTAAGATAAGAACCATTTGCGCGTAGCATATTATTTCGCTCTAGTTATATAGAGCAAATTTGTGTTATCGTTATGTTCTGCTACTTGAAATTGGTTCTGTTTTTGAATGTCAGGACTGATTTATGTGTGAGCTTAACCTCTAGGTTGAAGTTTCACAATAAATTGTCCTTGTGTATGAATATGGAAAACTCAACCCATAGGATAAATAAGAAATTATAAAACAGTTTATCTCTTCTCTCTATAGAACCTTTTCTGAGCTTATCTCCTCTCTGTACAAATTCTTACCTATATAACTACTATGGACATTAACCATTCATGAAATTAAACCTCGTCAAGATTTGTAAAATAATCTCCATGCCACTTCTAGCTTCTAGAGACCGGATCAAGATGTTCATAGTCATCAACTTGCCTAAGCTGTTCTAAATTAAAACCTAATCTTTTTCATTAATAACTTTCAACCATGCCACAAAAACTCACCTCATTATTTTGCCTAAACTATGTACTGAGAGTTTAAGTTAGAATCGGAAAAGCTCTATGCTTCCAGAATATAAACATTAGAATGACCATCAAAAGGAAAACTGAAAAGGTTGAAAACTCTGTTTCCTAAAAGAAGAATAAAAGAGCCACATTCGTGGTGTACATATTCTTTTTCCATCTGTAGGATTTAGTTTCTTTGTCTATATATACTATCCTCCTGTTGGATATCACATATACCCGTTTCCCCTTGTAGAACTTTCTTTCTGCAGTCTTAAGTTATTCTTTCTAGAAATATTTCTTTCCTTATCTTGTTGCGAAAACAAACACCCCAACAAATCTTTTGAAAATAATTTCGGTAACAAATCAACATCGTCGAGATGGTTGCATCAGCAACTTGAAGAAAATAGACGTGACAAGCATCTCAACCTCTCCAACTCCATAGAAGCAGTAAAGCGTCACAACCTCTCCAACTTCATAGAAGCCTCGGAAGACTAACGCAGCAAGTGGTGCAAAGTTTAAAAGAAACTCGTCACTGAATAGTCTACTTTGGAACATAGCAGTATACGAGCTACATATTATTCTAGCTATATAGTACACCTTTTATACATAAATACATATGGCCAGTACAAATAAGAACCATAGATGCCCTTCCTATATACTAAGTTGAATATATGTATAGTATTTCTGTGTTGTTGAAATTTTGTTGTAAATCTTTTGTATTGCTTTCGGGTTGCTCTCGTGAATGTTAAACCACTAGGTTGAGATTTACGATGCGTTAACCCTGCTTAATAAGAAAATTTTAATTAAAAAGATTTTAAAGAACGAAATGTTGCCTTATAAACCAAACTAAAAGCTACTTAATCTGCGTAGAAACCACAACTAGAGTTAACTGGAAAGAATCAAATAATTCTTCGTAATATAAGTAACCCTTATCTAACCATCTTTCTATGATTCTAACATCTTGTCAAACATGGTTGCAAAATGCCTCTAATCTAACAGAATTTCATCTAAATAGCTTTACTCTCATAAATATTGTTGCAGAATGCCCGCGATGCAAATTCACTAACACACCTACTAAAAGTAATGAGAAATAAAATTGTTAGCCTTCATGACTGACCTTTAGCTCTCCCCAAATGGTCTTGGTTAAAATACATTCTTTCACTCATCTCAAGTACGTTATCATACCCTGTATCTCTCTTTAAATTAGCTCGTTCTTGCTAATGATTCTCGGTATAAATTGCTTACATTCCTCATCTGCTTTGCAAGAACCCAACCAAGAAAAATGAATACCAAAATCTCCAACCTTGGCACTAATGTTTGCTGTAATCGAATAAAAGCATCGTACGCATACTTTTCTGCTCCATGACAGCAAGCAACCAACTCTCTGTGTCTTGGCCAAAGCTAAACATCAACATTACATTGAGTGCCCAGTTCAATGCCCCCAAGGTCCAATGGTTGCTAATGCAATTCAACGTTAGCAAGAGGAATTTTGAGCCTTAGTTGCTATCCTAGTCTGTTTTCCCTTTGAAAACAGCTTGTCATCCTCGAGTGATGATTCCTTTCAAACTCTGTCTTGCCGCATGCTCGTTTTCAAAAACGAATATCCTATTCTTGTGAATCTTCACTAAACTTCAAAAAAATGACCATATAAAAGGCTCGGACAAGATTGTAACTTCAAGAATTGGAGAAATAAAATTCGAAGCAGTTTACTCAAGACTTAATTGAAGAAGTGACAGTTGAACAAGAACACTTATCCCGAGAAGAATTCTACTCGACTCTAATCTCAATCATCATCTGTTCGTATTCCCAATAACACTAATGAATAGCTGTCTAGTACAAAAAATCGAAAAGCCAATATTATCTGCCTTGCTATGGTAAACATAAGCATTGTGCCAACAATTACCTAAATCAGAAACAGACTATTTCATTCGCAACCCTAGGACGCTTTGTAACAACCTCAAAGCTGGCTGCAAAGATCTGAAGACCAACAATTCTTTAGGCATGCATCAGGTACAACTCAAAATATAAATTCCAGTTGCCATAACACCTATTCGCGGAAGAAGCTTATGACCTTTCCAATGCAGTACTAGGTATGATACTTATGTATTTGGATCTTACTAGAGTTTGAATTTAATTCCAAGATTAATTCCCCAGTTTTAGTCACTTCCTGATCATCTAGTTTATATCATTAGCCAACAACCTTTTCGTTGTTTCGAATAAAATGGATAACGTCACTTGTATCAATTGAGAGGAACTTAGATACTTCACCAATACCTACCCAAGAAATGTTTTAATTCACATCGACAAGAAAGACATCAGTAACCTTCAAGTTATCTCGAAGACTTAGGGAACATTAAGTGTTCATGTCAACCCCTGCCTCGATATCAGGCGTTGAACATAAACATTTTTCTCATATGATGGTACCCAGCACTTGTTGTAATAATGAGTACGTTCCTTGTGTATTCAATTCTTGCAATCAAACTTTTGATCCTGTACATTTCATTCCTTCATGGTTGCTAGAACCAAAGAAAATCAAAACCCTCTAACTATTAAAATGAACAAATGAATCAGATCATCAGAATCACTTATTAATTCTTCTACCTCAATCCAATGCTTGAATTATCTCTACCTTGTTTTCAATTTAAAGCCAACCCGAAATAGAATTTATGCTCAGCTCATTCCACCAACTAGTGTTTAATATATAGATTAATCATTGTATTCAAATATCCCTCTTGGTATTAAACATTCGGTTTTTCCCAAATAAATCTAATGACAATGCAATCTTTCTTTTGCCTCAAGGATTCTAAATATACCACATGCCACTCTCTAAATTGAATTATCCTTATAAACAGTACTAATTATTCAATCAAAAGAGATATGTAGAAAGTATTAGTATCCCTCATCTGCTTACCTAAAACTCAGATAGAATTCCTTTCTCTACTTCTTCGCACGTCAGCTTGGAATCGCAAGACGAAGTCCAGTGAAGCAATTGCAATAAAATTAAATTTAAATGAGTTAATAATAATATTTAATTAATAAATCTAATATTAATGCTAAACATTATAATTTAAATAAAATTAATGATAATGTTAAATATATAAATAATGTTACGAAGAATGTATTAAATATCAAAATCATATATAATTTGAACAAGTTTAATTTAATTCTTTAAAATTAAGCTGTATGCTAATAAATATGCTATAATAATATACATATAAAATATGGATGAATGTTAAAATATAAAAACATTAATACAGAAATGATTAATCTAATATTTATAAATTAAATTTAAAATATAACATAGGATACAATAAGTTAATATTAAATTCAAGATTAAAACACTGTATTTTATTAAAATATAACTAATTATTAAACATTAAATATTAACATGATAATGTATTATATATATCAAATAATAAACTATAGTTATCAAATACTTATACACTAAATTTACATAATATAGTAATTATACAAATTAATTAGTGCATATTCAATATATCATGATAATTACAATTCATATTACATCATAATACAATAAGTAATCATTAACACTTTCAATATTAACTATCATAAATAATTTAGTAATTATTAATTATATATTAATACTTATAGATAGAAATAACTTAGTATAATTGACATTAATTCATATACAAATATCAATCGATTATAATACAATATTACTATAGTAATATATATAATATTATATCAATAATCTAATTGAAACATCATTAAATTACACAATAAATAATATGCTAAAATCATAAATAATACACATTATAAAAATATGTAATTAACTTTTATAATCAATAAACTCTATAATGTAAATATTAAATTGAATTATAACAATTACTAATATAATATTAATTAATCTTATTGAATTAATCTTAAGTAACTTAATTTCATTCGACTTTAAGTATCATTGACATACAATAATTGTAATTTAAAATCTTGATTAATTCGTATTAGTTTATGAACTTCAAGTACTTATCGATTATTTCAGCTTAATCTTTTATAATTATATTTCAATGCTAATATTGATTATTAATACTACTAATCTTTTAGTTTTTTCGTATCGAATCTCTTGATACTCATTAACATATTAAGTGTCTATACATATGTCTATTATTGTATTGCACATTTTTTCAGTACTGATTATAACATTAGTTATCCATTAATTGCATCGTTATGTATGATATTGAACTAATAATCTATTATGTGGTTATTAGCTAATGGTAATTTTTAGTATATAGTAATCTGTTAGACAATAGTGCTATATCCAATTTCATACATGTGAGTACAGCATTTCATGATTGTAACTGATATATTGTTATGCAAGCTTTATCAATCCGTTGTAAGTTTATGAAAAGAGATCATCTAGTGTTAAATCTGGATTATTGAAGTGTCAGGTATTGGTTTACAGATGTTAGCTGAATTAGCTGATCGTTTAAGCATGCAATTACGATTGTCAGCTTGTCGAACGTCATGCTGCAAGTATTAAGTATTTACTTGGATAAGGTGAAATACATCCGATTAGTGTAAGTTTCAATTTACACGGATATAAGTAGCTAAGCATTGATTTAAGCATTATATGTTAATGTCTATTAACCATATGCAGGTTGAATGACTTGAGAATAGATTATTGTATATGTCGCAAAGTTTACGATTCAACATTATAGATATGTCTCACTTGTAGTATTGATGATTAAGCTTTATTTAAATAGTTCTTATTCCGTAAATGACCTTGTTTATTGTAATGATTAACTGTTGCAAGATGTCATATGCCATGATGCTAACGGATCGAAGCGTCAATTGATGCTTGTCAAGCCTTTATCTTAATGTAGTCTATTTTACATTGCAATCGTTTTAATGGTTTATCAATTGAGAGTTGTAGCAATCTTTTGCGATGTATACTGCATTGATTCTAATATTGTTCTTGAGATCGTTGTATATGATTATATTATGCTATTGTATTTATTGATCTGTAGCGATCTTCTAGATTTGCGATCTAGTACTTCAGTATGTCGATCATTGAGGTTGTGAAGACTGAAGTTCAGCATATTCACTAGATCTATATATTGTTATGTAATAAGCATGCTATGATTAAATTATGTATCTTCTAATGTTATAAATTCAATGTATCTTGTCTCATGTCCAATTAATATGTTCCTGTTATTTAGGGTAATTCCGTATTGAGTAATCATTGAGTGTGATAAGTCGATGATGGCGTAGCATGGAATGGATGTCACTTATCGAATGATCATGAATTCACATTGTGACTGCTGTCATTCCAGTTCGCAAGATCTTACTTAGAAGTTTACGTAAACCTAGACTATAAGATCTGCTTGGTAACATTTGTTCTATTATGCATTAGTGTACTACTTGGTCACTATGTTCTGCTTTGCTGCACTTTGAATGTCTATTATGATTGACTTAATCTGATCATGAAATAAATCAGTGTATATTAGTCAGCTTAATAGAACATTGAGTAACTTTATGTCATTATGACGCAATTGTTATGATATCATTCTAATCTTCTTGAAATACCAGATAAATTTAATGCAATCGTAAACTTAGTCAATAATATCCTGTTATGAATTGAACTGATAGATGTTATAGATAAATATCTGTCTCTATTAAACTTTTCTTTTTCCATAAATTAGCCTATTCAGTATGCAATAACCTGTCTAATTATAATCGGACAAGTTAATCAGAATTAATTAAATTACTCTATATATGCAATGTAAGTTAACCTTCCTAATAAGATATAAAACTACTTGTTAATCTTCAATACTCTAGATTTAATTATCTGCAATATGCTATATCCTGTGGTATCAATCAGTCCTAATTCATTAATTAGATATCTTCTAGAAGAACCAACTTCCTATCGTCAAAACAAATCAACATACTATTGTAAAATTACTCGTCAATGAGTTACAGATTAACTTAGATAAACTTAATCCAACTCAATAGTAGACATTGCATAAGTTCTAAAAGAATATGCCATATCTTTGAAATTAAACTTCAAACCTTTGAAATTATTCATAAATCAATTGATATCATTACACTTATAGAAGATCTCCTAACTGCTCAATTAAAGTAAATCTTCCATTGGAATTGTTTCAGAATCTGTAGACACATCTGTGCAAATTGTTTAAGATCTCATGTGATCTGAAGAAACACTCATTTAATACACTTTTAACTTAAAAATGGCTACAATAAACTCAAAGTCTCATAATGTGAAATTATAAATCAGACTAGACAATAGTCTGTAGATCTAATGTATTCTTTCAACTTTCTAATTGAAACTGTTAATTCAGCTTAATCTGCAAATTAAGAAAATTTATTCATTTAAATAGTTGACTTATAAATTTTCTAACTCCATAATTCTGAAACTACTTACTAAGATAATAATGTAATCAATATCTTCTATAAACTTATAATCATTTAATTAACATCTTCCAAAGTTAAAACTGCTTCTAATTTCCTAAAATGCATCTATTACCAAAATTTGATAACCATCGATATTCTGTAAACAATAACGTATTTGAGAACAAATCTACCTTTGATACTGCTACATGCCAACATGACTGAATCTTCTTCTAATATTCAATCATACTTACTTTCAAATTATGATTACCTTAGTTCAATGTAAATCCTAATTCTCAATCTTGCAACGTTAATACAAAATATTAATCTCATTGCACTAACATGTATGCTAACAATATAGATTGCGAAATATGTCTCTCATTTAAGAAACTCTTGACAACTCAATCTTCAAAGCTTACATAAATGAACTTCAACTAGATCCAATGTGATAATAGATTAAAAAATAGCATTTAGCCTTTGTAATCTAAGTCTTTGACATTTATCTGAAATCTCACTATTATCTCACTTCAAGCCGATAAGATCAAATAGCATATTATAATTTAACTACATAAACCATCCATACGGAATTAACTCTAATTGAAATTACTCTATTGAATTATTCAAATTCTGCAAGACGTTGAATCTAACATACTTGATCGACAACATTAATGCAATTTAAAAGTCAAATCATTGACAATAAAGCATATTCAAATCAAGTATATTCTGACTTTAAAGATTAATAATTCTGAATCTAAGATTAATCTTATCAACTAATCTTCGTCTACATCATTACCAAGAATATCATAGTTAACAAATTTAGCATATATCGATTGATAGTTCATATAAATTCTTCCAACTTTAATCACTCGACATTCATTCAAGACTAGTATAAACCTAGTATAGACTAAGAAATTATGTTCTGACTCATTCAGCTTGCAATATACATTATTCACAACTTATCGTTTCAATAATGATACAGTCCTTGTATCAATTGCAAACTTTTTCAATTACATTAAATTTTTAAATCCAAAACATCGTACTAATATAACTATCATAACTACAATTCATTCATCCTCATCAATTACACTTGACATCAAGTATTGATCTCATAATTCACAATTTTGCAATCAATGACAGTATCATACATTGTTATTCAAATGATCCTTAATGTCTTGATCAAATCATACCACTTTTAAAATGACAAATATAGACATGAATTTATTAGATTCCTACCTCACAATTTAATTATCTCACTTGATTTCATAGAGATTCAGTTATCATATTGAAAACTATAGTTATCATATAAAATCTCGATCATTCCTATCTAATTAAACTATTTCGTATATTTCCCAAACTCAATGAATGCAATATAATATTTCAATTAAATGGATCAAACATAAATATGACTCCTAATTAATATCCTAATAAATGCAATTATTCAATAAAAAATTGAAATATGATTACTATTCTACTAAATCTAATCTGAAATTCTAATTAATGAATTAGTAATCCAATCTTAATTTAATATGCTAATGTAATATAGCTTTTGAAACTTCCAATTCATCTAAATTCAAAATATGATCATTTTCATATAAATAAAGCTTGAAAATAACACAATCTAACTATCATAAGATCAATTAAAGCATATCAATAAATACAATCAAGTATAAATTAGACATAGATTCATCTCACTCAGTACTCACAATCCAATTAGTATCTTGATCAATTCGAACGATCACAAACTTAAAAAGTTACAATGACACAATTAAATTCCATTAGTCCATTAGCAATTCTGGTATTCGAGAATCAATAAATGAACGATTTAATAAGAATATAATTTATGACAAAATTAATACAAATACAGTAATTAATAGAAGCATAGAATCTAATGTAATACATACAGAATAAATATTAACTCGATAAAGTGATTAGCATGAATTATAAATTTAAAAATTTTAATCATAGAAAAAATAAGCTAATGAGAATGCAATAATTCAATACTAAAATCTAATAGCATTGTATGACAACTATCATAATGATTTCTGAATATGTTTACATAATCTGAATTATGAAAAATCAGCATTATTATCATAAAATAATCGAAACAAGTAAATATAGCCAAATACCACATAATCTAAGATTCATTTCAGATATTTATAAGCTAATTCATGGAATATTATTAATTATTTAAAATCATGCTTAATCGAAATTCAAATAAATAAGTACAAGGATGAATTATGAACCAAGTCTAATTCAATGCAATGTTCAATTCATATCACATAAGATATAATCATCTTTATAATAAATAATGACAAATTTATATTCATTAACTCAGATTCATAATAGTCAAAATTATTACTTAAAATGCAAATTGTTTAATTCAATAAAATTTATAAGTAATCATAATTTATAATAATAATGTGAAAATATAATTTAACCAGAATTATTCATGTAAATCATTAATTTTCAACATTAATTTATTTGTAAACCATTATAATTAAATGCCTTAAAGAATTGTAAGAATAAAATAGGTATTAAGGAATTATCAAATAAATATTTAATTTCATATAATTACAATAGACATATAATAACTCAAAGTTCATAATATAAGATTAAATGATTAAAGATATAACTAAGTTAATTAATGTATTTACTTAGATTCAAATAAATCTCAAATATAACTTGAAATATTAATTTAAAATTTACTTAATAAATTATATTAGAACTATAGTACAATGTATGCAATTAAAAATGATTACAATGCATTAATAATATTTAGAATCATTGAATCAAATTACAATTTAATAAAGTTAAATTCATTAATTAAATTGTTAATTAATCTATGATAAAACTGTATTCAATTTTCATTAGAGATACTCAAATTAGTATACTTAGTCAATGATAGATCTACAACAAGTTAAGTAACATAATCTTTTAAATTATAATATTTCATATGTTACAATATTATCTATTATAATTTTAATTAATCATTATCTAAAACTAATATGTAAGAATAAGTTAAGCTTAATATAATTATACTTAAAATTTGAATTTCATATAATGTTAAATACTACATTTCACTAAAAATATTATACAATTTAATTTGATACATAAATCTAAGATAAATATAAATGCTAATATACAATATATGAAATTCATTAATTGCATAAATATCATCTAAATCTGAATAATAAATATTAGCCAATCATAATTAACGACTGAATCTAATTATCTTCTAACTAATTCAATTAGCATATACATAGTTCAGTTCAATGTTGCATTAACTTCAAATATTTAGTAACAATAGTTCATGCTATCTATTTAATCGAATAATCGTAGCATAAATTATAATAACAACCTTTCATTTCAAATTCTCTTTAGCTTTTCTTCAAATTATTATTACTTATTGAATCTAGTTAAATTAGTTGTTACATGCTATGTCTATGATAAATTACTAATTCTAAAAGTACTATATTTAGAATCATATCTATGCAATTCTACTTTATACAATTATAATATGTTAGATCAATTTTATCTAATTTTAAATTGATAACTGGTATTTTGAATTTGAAGATTACATTGAATAGTTATTAGCATTACAGCTTTCAATATGTTATCATTCTTATCAAATGTCTATCATTGACCTAATTTTCTATTGTCAATCTTATAGAAATTAAACTGTAGATATTGTAATATTAACATTGTATATTTAGAGTGTTGACAATTACCTGTTCAATGAATATTTTGAATTGCAACATAAGCTTTATATGATTCGAACTTAAGTGTTCTACTTCTTTGAAGTAATCTGTGCTAACTAAGATCAGATTATCAATGATATTGAAGTTACCTAGTACTTATATGTTAGATCATGTTGTAAGTGGTGCATGCTACTTGAGAGTTGTAATTTAAACTATGATAATAGATGTCAATCTTTGATCTGAATCAGAAGTTGCTATTATATGCTATGAGTTTAACATTCGAAGTCATTGTTTCGAACCTGAGTATTACCTGCTATCGATCCGGCTTGAATCAATGACTGTTAATTGAACAAGTTGACAGGTGAGATCTACGATTTATATTATTGACAATTTTGCATATATAGCTTCATTCTAATGCATTACTTGTTTTTGAATTGTCGTAATACTTATTTAGTACTTTCCATAATTATGTAAATGCATATATTAATATTTAAAGTATTCACATGAAGTTGAATTATATGCTCTAAGATAGTTACCATTAATTATGATGTGTGAATTTATCTAATAGATATTGTAAATGTATTCTGCAATTTTCATAATGTATTATAGTATTGCAGAGTTAATAATACTGATCATGTACAATGACTGCAGTAATCTCATAATGTACTGATTATAGTGATTGCTTATTTGTCTGATCATTATTCACTTAGTTGACATTTCTTGTAATCTGATCACTGATTCTTGATATGTCAAGATCTGGTGTAGTTCTGTCATTAGTCAGCGGCTTGATGATGCGATTAATCGCGATAAGATCTTCTATAGATTGCTTGCAATTGACTTTCAACATCTAATACTTCAAAGTATTACTCGTTAAATTATATCATTTAGTCGTTTAACTTCAAGTTAAAATTAAGTCTTAGTATACGAATAGATATATTACAAAGTTATAATTCTAATGTAAAGTTGTATTATATGATATTTGATAATAATACATAACTATTCAATTATTAATATTGTATACCTTGTTTGACATTAAATATGTATAATAGCATATCATAATCTTGAATATACTAATCACAAGATAATTAACCTGTTAATAGAATAATAACATTTTAACGTTTATTCTTTAATATCTTATTAATATTACTTTAATTGATAAATTATAATGTATTTGAAAATAAATTAAGTCTAGACTGATCAAGTTGATGTTATTTGAATTCGAATATTCTATACTACTTCAATAACTTGACAACTATGAAGTAGTTCATTAATTCAAAATTAATTATCTTAATAAAAAATTTCAAATCAAACTTTAGGATCAATTTAATGAAAATTAATTCACTCGTAATGTATCATTTGCCTTGAATCTAGTTAATCTCTTTCTAATATTCCTAGTTCAAAAATTTCTAATCATAAATTTATAAATATTTAGATTGAATTAATTCAGATTAATTTACTTATAAATATAGCTAAATCACATCTGATAAAATTCTAAGTTAATATTAAAAATATCTTAATGTATGAATGATCATTAATATCTGAAATATTGATTAATTTAATAAAATATATAAATTAATTACAAGATCTATTTAAATTAAACAATTAAAATCGTATTTCTATTGAATTAACTATAATTCATTTTAATAATGAAATAAACAAAATTATTTAAATTATTCATCGTAAATTAGTTTGTCAGTTATAATTGTTATATTTAACATTATTCTTATTAAGAACTTCATTAATATCATTGTACATCAAAATATACAACTTAACATTAATTATTTCAAATTTAGCAAACTAATCTCTGTTGTATTCTGTTGATTACTTAATGAATACACTAATAATTGAATTCTTAACTGTAATAATTAAGTTTGAAAATTATACATATTGCAAATTATAATTGAACTTATCTTGTGTGAATATTTTTGATTAAACCGGGATTGGATGGGTAAACCACAAGGCATTGCTTCTTTTGTCGCTAGATTCTCTCGAGTTGTAATATTTATTTGTATTAATCGTTTCGCTTAATTATTATTTGTATGGTTGTGATTTCCAATTGTTGTAAACATGTGAGTGCTAGCTACTGATCCAGGGAATAGCACAGTAATCACATGGAGGTTCCTGTTCGTCAGAACGGGGTCTCACATTATCTGAAGCTGATAAAATTAAAAAAGCATCCTTTATATAGGATTTACCTCTGATAAAAATATCAAGAATTTACCAGGTTGGATAAGCCTCCAAATAATTCAAAAACAGAAGCTTGTAAAAACTGCAAAATGGAATGTCAGAATTTTTATAAAATCCTGGAGAAATATTTTGAGTTTAAAATTTTACATAAGAACCCTTAGCTCAAATGAATTTGAAAAACAAAGTTTCAAAAAGTTTACAAAATATTTGAATCGTCTGATAAATCAAAAGCTGAAATTGGAAATCAAGTAGTGTCAGAATTTTAATATATAATGTACAAATTATTTAAATCTAAAAGTTTTATCGAGATCATACACTTCGTAAGAGGCTACACAAAAGTATAAAAAATCTCGCAGATAATGACAAGACAATTAATGTGAATTCAAGAACCAGCTTGTTTTGACTCTTAAGTCGGTTCGTCCTCACTCACTTGCAATTGGGCCCACTCATCAGTGTTTTGCTTGTTGGCACCAACATCGCAGCCTTCTCTCATGCCGCTGGGACTGACCCCACCGGACGACTTTCTACCGCTTCTCCCTCTTCTTCCTCTCCCGAGCGGCTCGCTCTCGATCTTCGCGCTCTCGCGCCTTCCCGACTAACTCACGCCCAGATACCAGAGCACCGCCCAGCCACCAAGGACCACCATGACGAAGCCTACTCCCCTACGCCTACCGGAGCTGCCGCTATTCTTCCTTTGTCGCGCCTGGTGCAGCTCCCATCCGAGGCCAACACAGCCCAATCAATTCCATCCAACTCCACCTCTATAAATTGCGCCCAGAGGATCACTAAAGTCGCGCGAACTTCCCCTTTACTTCTCTTCTTCTCTCCTCAGCCGAAACACCCAAAATCCAGCTCCAATCTGCTAATACCGAAAGCTCTGAAGCTCGGCCCAACATCAATTTTAGCCGATTCACTCAACCATTCTTCAATTAACTTCGGCTAGAGATTCATGAGACACTTACAATCAAAACCCCTCAAACTCTTCTTGAGTTGTTTAAGCAAAATCATGCCGCCACCGAGAGTCATCTTCCTCAGCTTAGGCCGTTCGTGGGCGGAGCTCCTCGATGTTTCTCCAGCCGAGCTAAACCTAAAAATAGAATCCCCATATGGCTTTGAAGCTAAAACCGGAACCCATTCCAGCTCAATCGCCGTGGTTCTTCCCCTCCACCGTCCGCCATTAGAGTCGCCGCTTGGAGCTCGGGCGCGCACCTCTCCGGTAACTCTTCCGCCAAATTGGTTCCACCGTTGGATGCGCCTCGACGAGCTCTTGCTCTCTGTGCCCTCGCCTTCGCCGGAAAGCCACCGGAGTGCCGTCGCCATTCAGCCCAAGCCGTCCCCTGTTCTCTATCTCTGCGCAATGGGGCCAGAGTGTCAGAAGCCTGAGGTGGAAGAAGAGTTGAACCAAAAGGCGCTTTCTCATGGGTAAAGCGTATTTTGGATTTTCAAAGTATTTTTAGTTCCAAATAAAATTCAATCTTAAATATCTTTTGCAATTTTAATCCAATTTCAGTGGAGCAAATTTCTATATTCATATAAAATCAAGAAGAATCCAAATATACAAAAATATTTAATTTTGAACTTAAGAATAATTTATTGGAACTAAACTTTGTTATAATCCCATTATGATCTTTAATAATAATTTATGTACAGTAAGGCATAAAATGATAAAATAAATATTTGTATGATGAATAGACTAGGATGAATTTAAATCTACAAGAATATTTAATTTTTAATTCATAAAACAATTATTAAATTTGAAATAAGATAAACACTTTATTATGGACATTATTGCACATATAGATAATATAATTCTTAAAATCATTAAATAAATTTTTATGTGTCTCTAGGATCATAATAAACTCAAATATATAAAAATATTTAAATGTTGAACTCACTTTAAATCATTTGCTTTATGATTACTAGTAAAACTTAGTATGGCCATTAATAAAAATGAAAGCATAAAAGTTCATAAAATGAGGAAATAATTTGTATTAATTTCCTAAAAATAGTAAGGATCCATGTATGTAAAAATATTTAAGATAAGATTTAATTTGTATTCTTTTAATGAAAGGAAATGTTAATTATAACAATAAGTAAATCGGTAATCTATTGCAATTAAAGTCAAAATAATGCCAAACCAATATTAAAACATTTCTAGGATTGCTTCCTGTTAACACCTGAAATATGAATCAAAGATCATGTATAGTATAGTTGGAAATTAAGTTTGAATCTTGGCTGATTTAAGGTTACAAATATGATCATTTAGGCTATTTCAACAATAGATAAAATAACCTGTCTAGATGCTAAGACATATAAAACAGGTTTAGAAATACTCCACAAAGTTCATGCTATCGTATTCTATAGAAAGACCCTTATTTCATCAAGGATTGCGTAATAATCTATTAGTTCAAAAAGCTTATGTGATAATCTTACGCTTCATATTCTTGCCGATTCTGTATAACGTAAACTTAAGCTTTTTCAACGATGAATATCATATCTCGTCCAAATCCTAAAACTTATGAAATTAGCCCAGTAGTGCCCTCCAAAGTATAGATTACCCTATTATGAAAAGATAATCTTACTTTACCATGATTTGCATATTTATCTTGTTAACTTAATAACCCTAAGTATCCACATTACTTAAGTGCGTAATATAAATAAACGAACTTTGAGTATAAATGAGAAATCAATGATTTTGAAGTTTGTATCACCAAAACCTTCTCAAATATTATGTAAATTAGGCCAGTGGCCTAAATCAATAGATCTAACTTGCATAAAACTAATTCTACGCGAAATCAATCAAAGATAAAGCACCATTCATTCATAGTCTAATGTGATCATTTAAGCCTTTTCATCAACTCCCAAAGCATCTTGTCTCAATGTGAATCTTGTAAAGAATAGCCTAGAAATAATCTTTAGGTTATGGTTTGCTGTAATCTAGAAAAATATTCTTACTTTATCTTGCTTTGAATCTAAATCCTAATAGAGCAAAACCCCTAAGTGATAAAGTTGCCAGAAACTCATTGTGAATAGTAAAATCAATGTACCTTGCAACTAATGATTAAATCTATTTAATCTTAAACAATTTTTGCATCTTGAATTCGTAAAATAAAATTAATAAATTCATAAAGAGCAATCCCTATTTCTCGTGAAGAGTTTTATTTGTTTTTGCTATCTATTTTCTTTTTGCCCTTATTGAACTTTATTATTTGCTATATTTCCATTGATCGACGTGTAGAACCCGACGTCTCTGATTTCGTTGTCGCCTCCATCAGCTGTGATCCCATCTTTGTTGTAAACAATGATTAAGCAAGGCAAGCACCCTTTTGATCATATTGATCCCAGTGTTTATTTTCCTTTTGTTTTACTAAATCAATTTATGCATGAGTTTACTTTCTGTAAATTTGCTATTTTGTGGTCCTGAGAGTTATACCTGTTGTCTCATGAATCCCCTTTGATAATTATAGATATGCGAACCTCGATAACCATAGATTAAGGTTAGGCATTACTTAATGTCATCATGGGTATATGCGTTTATATTATTCATGCATAGCCATGCTTTAGAATCAACAAAGTTGATGATCAGATCAAAATTGTTTCCTAAAAACATTGGATATGTCACTGTTGGTTGCTGGTATTTTGATTAAAAACCCAAAATAAAACTATGGTTTCGATGCGGGCGATTATTGGTAATAGCCGGTTGTGCAAAGAGAATTGCACGTAGTGTAGGGTGAAGTATCGCCCGTGTCAAATTAAGGACCGAGCAATGGGACGCTATTGATCCATGATTTCCGTGCAACCATGAGAGCTATTTATGGGGTAGCGTTAGCCTATTAAGTTATTTAGACATGGCTTTGCTCTTTGGAAGGCGGGAGCTAGCACAAGCATTCCAGACAGGTCTGCTTGGAGGGGTTTCTATCTACCAATGCAATGGTGTACGCCTTGTCATGAACAGAACGGTGTGTGTGTTGGGTATATGTGAAAGGGACCACGTCATGTGTGTGTGTTTCTGTTCCTCTGGCGAGGATTAACGTCCCAGGCTGGATCAAAGTCATGTCTAGGTAATGTAACGGCTATGTATGATCGATTGATCATGACTTGTGGGTAAAGTTGTACACCTCTGCAGAGTATAAATCTAATCGATTAGCCGCGCCAGCTGTCATGGGCACTTGGTGAACTCATTCCAATGCTAGACTTTGGTATTTTCCGAAAACAGGTTTGGTTTGAATTTGTTTAGCAACTGTTGCTTTATGTCAAAGGGCCGACATTGATGGATTTCAGGATATGGAATGTTCGTCGCTCACGTCATGGAGGATTGTGAGTGCTACTTATGCTTTACTTATTTGCTATCAATCAAACTTGCTCTTATAAATTCCATTTGCAAATAACTTGATTTACAATTCAATTTCGTTTTATGCAAATTAACTATAGCAGCCTCCTTTGACTTGGCATGCAATTATGCATTTGCAAATACCACCTTTAAGTCTTGCGGAGTATGAAAGTACTCACCCTTGCTTAATTTGTTGTTTTAGGTGGTAAGTTAGCGAAGCTCCGAAGGTTTGATTCATCGCAGGATGCGGGATCTTATTGAAGCGATCTTATCTAGGAATTTATGCTTGGTCAGTTGCCTACACACTACAAGGCTTTGCTTCTTTTACTGCTATATTCTCTGAGTTGTAAGATTTCTTTGTATACTAGTTTCCACTTAACTAATATAATATATGGTTGTGATTTCAATTGTGGTAAATGTGCGTACTAGCTACTGATCCAGGGACTAGTACTGTGTGCACATGAGATTTCCATTTTTACATTCTATGTAAAAATGGGGGTCATTACAGTTGGTATCAGAGCTATACTGACCGTAGGACAAACCCTAGATAGAACGGTCGTTAGCATTAGAATAAGCAAATTCAAAAGCTTATTTTCAAAAGTTACTATATTTGCAAAATGTAGACTTTGCTATTCTTTCCTCTTTCTTAAGATTGTATTCTTACCCCTACATTCATTTTGATTTGTAAACAAATTCTCCTTATCTCAAAAAGAAATTTTTGCCCATGGTTCATTTTTAGTATTGCTTCTGAAGGCGTCCGAAACTTGTCACTACCATTCTTCATGCCTGCCAATGAAGACTACAATGTCTACCCGACAGCCCTAAGAAGATGGACATAATACTTTACTACTATCGACAAAGCAGAAGTAAAGCTCAAAGATCCTACTTCATAAAGAGACAGTGTCACCCAACAGGAAAAGGCAGAAGATTAGAATATATTAGGACTTACCTTAAGATAAGAACCCTTACGCGTAGTAATATAATTCTACTTTAGCTATATGAAGCATTCTAATGTAGTGCTTATATTTTGCTATTCGCAACCTGGATTTTGTTTTGCTTGTTCGGACGATTTACGTACAAACTTAACCTTTAGGTTAAAGTTTCACGATAAATTGCCCTTACATATAAATTTAAGAAACCCTAACACATCAGTTAGAAAGAAATTCTCATAAACAGTTTCTCTTCTTCTAAAAATTTTCCCTCAAGCTTACCTTTTCTTTCTATAGAATTTATTACCTACATATTCTTTAAAACTCTAGCCCTAAAAAAATGCTAATTCATCTCCCAGTCCCTTTACCTAGCTAAACAATGCTCCCATGAATGAAGCCGCCTACACGGCAATCCTTCGCCTTTGCCATATTTTTTTTTCTAACTTTGGCACCATGTATCGCTCTTTTCACTTACACCTACCTTGCATAGAAAATTCTTATCAAAATCCTAACGATATTCAAAATGAAATTCATTGTAACCTCGTAGGATTAGTAAAAGCCTTGGACAAACATTATCATCAGAGTTGCGCAGCGAAAACATAGTAGGCTGTCCCAATTTTCATTTGCTGAATACCCTACTCCAACAACACAACCTCTGTTATCTTCTCCCTATAATTAATACCCACTCTTTCTATTTCCTTTGCTCAACCTCGCCAAAACCATCTCTTCCTTGTACTCTTTTTATGGCAATAACAAGGACTACCTAAGAAAATGCTGCCACAAGTTGCTATAATCAGCAAATTCCAATGCCAACCAATCTCGTCAAGTATGTATGTCAGACCTTAAAAAATATCCTTATTACATTCATACCACATGCTGGCACCTCTTGCCCTCAAGATTCTCTAATAAACTAATGCCATAAAAACTACCTCTACTACCTTCGGGAAGTACTTCTACTGCAGAACCTTTAGTTGAACCCCTCGATACTAGAATGGAAGACATGACCATAAAGTAGTAGGTTAGTGTAATAAACTTTGTTTTGATATAAGAAAATGCATAGTTCTTATATAATAAATAAAAGTGTGTTGCAATTTGATTAATTAAAATTTCTGTCTATATTATTATTACGGAAACTTTCGTAATGCTTAACCAATAGGTTAAAGAATTATGACGAGATGACCCAAAACCATATGAGGAACCCATAGTTATGAAGCAATTAAAATATAAAATATTATCTTAGAAGCATAAACCTTCAAAAGATTTTATATATTGCACAACTATGATTATGGTACAACCTTTCCTTTCATTTTAAATCCCTTTCTTATCCAAATTATAATTCTGACATCCTTCCTTTAAGAACAATTATTAATGGACAGACAGAAAAATTGGAGTAATACTATAAAAGAATTAGCTACAGACCTTAAACATGGAAACTATGCACTTGTTGTGACACAAAGTATACCCATATAAACCAAGAATTTGAATATAAGATCATAGCCATGTTAACACTCAATTGGAAGGTCAAGTTCTACGTCACTACGTGAAGCATCATAACGACACAAAATTCAACGCTATCCAAGGAACTGAACGTAAGATTTTTCGCTAAGTATGCAGTTCACGGCATTGATATAGATGCCCATGTTCATGCATACAAATTTTGCACAAGACTTCAAGATCCATCATCAGCAACCGAATCAAGACATCAACAAACAAACAATCGACAAAAGTATTTACAACCAGCTACCATAAGAAGTTCTTCACCATCTCCTCCATCAATCCGTCATGAAGGGTCATATATAGAAATCCTAAACCAGAAGAAATAGAATCCCTTACTATAAAATCTGAATGAGAATCTTAAATTAAAATAAAAGACTTCTCTAATCAGATAATAATTAGTTAACCTACAATCACATGAATCCTCAAAATATGCAAATTTAAAACTATATAAGAAATCACTGGTGATTAGAAACCCTACAACCCTTATATGATAATCGATATTATATTTGGTGTTCTTTTGAATTTTTGATTGAAAAGTACCTTGTATTGTTGTTTGGATTACTCTCGTGTATGTAAAAACCTTTCGGTTGAAATTCACAATGAGTCAATCCCTGGAAATGATAATAATAATGTACATTAAACTTTTAAAGAACGAAACTTTGCCTTGTAGTCCAATAGAAATGCCATCTAAATAACCTTATCTTAATAAATATCATTGCAGGATGCCTGTGACAAGATCTCTTAGCAAAAAGCTTGGAAGGGAAGTCCTACAAAGCCTTCAACCTCTAAATGAAGATTCTATTCTAGCTCTTGCCGAGAGAACAAATTGTTCGGATCAAAAAGTCCCTCCTACATCCTATTTAGCACCTAAGCATTGTTCCTTAAAGTATTGTCAGCTCAGCAAATCTGAAGCTCGTGCTTGCATTCGCTGCAGAGAAATAGGTCATACTGCTGATGAACATGCAATCAACTGCTCTAGTTGTGAAGGAAATCATTGTAACATTCCGTTTTTGAGTTTCCTTGTGCTTAAATTTCAAAATCCGAACCCGTTGTAATTTATTCGAATCAATTCCAGCTTAATTTGAATTTTTAGAAACAAAAAGGATTTAAATTGATTAATCCATACTTCAGATTAAATATTTCTTGTTTTATTTGGGTTCCTTGTGCTTCATTGAATTTTTCTGTATTTTTTGAGATTTATTTGAATTTGTTTGCTATTTATTTGAATTTATTGGATTTATTCTGGATTTTCTAGCATTTTCTCAAATTCTCAAAATCCTTTTCATTTCTCTCGGGCCGACTCCTGTTCACCCGTCGCGTTCCTCCGTCCGATGCGGATCCGATGGTCCCGCGCCGGCCCACTCCTGTGCTTCGCCAAACCCTAATCCGCTTCAAGCTCAGCCGTTGGATGTTGATCCGATGTTCCGTGCCGCCACGTTCTCTCGGCGAAACCCTAACTCGGTATAACCTCCACCGTTGGATTTCAATCCAACGGCCGTCCTCCGACGTAACACTTCAACGCAGCCGCGAAACCCTAGAGCCCGCCCGTCGGATCCAGATCCATCGGCTCCTATGCGTCCATGTCGCCCTAGCACCGCCGCCGCCCGTGCAACCCTAGCCGCGCGACCAACGTTGGTTTCCGCGCTTTTTCCCACACCCCGAGGCTATTTAAGGCACTGTAGCCGCCGTCTCTAGGGTTGCCTCTCTGCACCGCTCCTTTTTCCCCCAAGTCTCGCCGGCGGGGACGCCTCCGTGTGGCCGCACGGGCTCGGTGGAGTTCCAAGCCGTGCACAAAGTTTCTCCACCGCATATCTTCCTCTCCGGTGAGTCTCCGTCGTACTTTTTTGTGCCCCTGAGTTCATCTCGTCCTTCTCCTCTAGATCCACTTACTCTTCGACTCGATCCGTCACTCTTTCGCCGTTTGCACGCCGTCTTCTCCAGCTCCGGTGGTTTGCGCCGCTCCGCTCGCCGTCGTGACTTCTTCACCAAGCTCCACCGTCCGATCGGTCTTCATCGGTTCGGATCTCGGCCATGTCTTCCTCGCTGCGCCTCTGCTTCATCGCCGTCCGATCGGACCCCAACGATTAGATCTTGGCCACGTGAACCGGTAAGCCTTCGAAGCCAGCTACTTAGCCACCTCATCGCCATGTCCGCGCTACGTTAGTGCCATGTAGACCCTAGCCTTCGCGTGGCGCCACGTGCTAGCCACGTGCCCGCCACATCAGCGCCGTGTCAGCCCAACCCTCCGCGTGGCCGTCCTCGTCAGCATCGCTTAGTCGAGGGTTGCGCTGAGTCAGCCGCCATGTGGCGCCACGTCCGCGCCACGTCGCCGCCACGTCCGCCCTTGATCTGCGTGGTGCCACGTGTTAGCCACGTCGTCGCCACGTATCACCCCGTGTCTCCATTCATAAGCCGAGTCCACCATGAGCCGAGTCTATGACTCGTGGGTTCCGTTTGTCAGCCACAGTATTTTAATTTTTCTTTTTCCGAGTTTTTCCCAAAAATCCGAAACCAACCAATCCGAAACCGACACGTGTCTCTTTAGTATTTTTCTGATTTTCCCTCCCGAGCTACTTCCGAGAGCCCGTTCTCCTCCGTTTGAACTCCGATTCAAACGATTCAAATTTCTAAATTCATATAAAATCATGCTCTATCTTCCAGTACCCTTATTTTGATTTTTGGATTTTATTTGATTTTGTTTTATTTATTGTTGTTCTCGATTTACGTGTAGACGACGCAGTTGAGGAGCGAGCGGATCTTCCGGCAGAGATAGATCCAGCGGGAGGCGCCGAAGGCAAGTATTCCTTGACCATATTGATCCCATGTTTATGAAAATATTATTTTGTTTTAAATTATTGCATGCTTATTACTTTATGCACTGCATTTTAATGCCGTTTTAATGTTTAGTTATATTCCATCTTGTTATGCCCACATTGATATTAATCTTGACAACCATTGACACACTAGGAAAATTAATTACTGTAATTAATGGTAATCAATTTGGTATGGGACGGTAGAAATTGCTTAGCCATACATGATCACTTCGGTACCTTACCATTATGGAAATTCTTTCAAACTTGATTCAAAATTTAATTGTGAAATTATGGCAATTGGTGTTGCTGTTATTTAATTGAAAATAAAAATGAAAAATGGTTTAGACTGGGGCGGATGGTTGTATGGTGGGTGTAATACTGCGAAATCTCTCTCTCTATTGAGTGGCTGCTATTTCTCCTGGTTAGATATTTTTCCCTAGCTCAGGACTTCTTGGCTTCCTGCTTTCTTTCCCCGTGCGCAGCTGCCCCTCCTCTTTTCCTCCCGTGTGCAGCCGACGGCGCCGCCTCCCTCCCAACTCCAGCCGCCGCCGCCAGCTCCCGCACCTCCTCTCACAGCGCGCCCGAATCCCGTCGCGGTGCTTGCTGCCTCCCGAGCCCTCACGCTCCTCAGGTTCTTCCGCGGCCAGCAGGTCTTGCCTCGCCTTGCCTGGGTCGGCGTGGCCGGCTGACCTCGGCCGCCGCCCTGCCAAGGTCTGCGCTGGCCCGCCCTTTTCCGCCATGCGCCTCCCTAGCCGCTGAGCTCGAAGGCCCACCACCACCGGCTCGTCGACCTCCTCGGGTGAGTGCCTCCGGCCAGTCAAGGCCTCACCGGTGCTCCACCTCCAAGCCAAGCGGCACCGGCATCAAGGCAAAGAAGATCGCCTTGCCCTCCTCTCCCGTGGCGAGCTCTTCGGTCAATGGCTCCTCCATCCTTCATCCATGAGCAAGCTTTGAGGTATAATTTGGGGGGATTAGCTTGCCTATGTGGTGCTTGATGAATTGCCTAGCTATGAATTTGTATCGGTTCATTGTTTGCTTGTGGATGTATGCCTGAATTAATTTTCTAAGTTGAAGGCTTTAGGTCATGGTTTCTATCGATCGTCTGCTGAATTTGTGGTCCCTGACCTTGTTGACAAGTAGGGTACCATGCTCAAATTAGGGTCATGGTTTCGAACAATCTTTGAATCCCAGTTTTTGTGAATGGGTTGCCCATAAAAGAATGGCTGAATGGGCAGTCTCTAGAGCAAGTTTACATCTGTGGAGGTGGGAATGGAGGAAGCAAGAAGGGTAGTGGGTAATGGTTATTTGTGGGTGGTTGATTTCGCAAGGGTTCTCACCAGTTCGCAAACATACTATAGGTCAGTAATCAATTTGGAACTCTCTTGCTCATTAGCTATTGGTACCCTTGCTTGGTACATATCAGCGTGATGGTGACTGTGGCCCTAGATATCAGAGACTACGCCTAGATTGTAATAGTTCTTTGTGTGCTGATTAAGTTTCACTTATCTACTAGTTTAACTTGCAGAAACTCTCAAACTGCTTGTTGCTTAAAACGTTAATTTCTGTGGCCCATGTTATGGATCACCGTAACCTACGTTTGTTCCCTGCATAGATGTTTTGACAGCATGTACTACCGGATGTATTCTCGCCAGTAGTTAACTATTTTGGTATTATTGGGCCTAGTGACTTATCATTTCAAGCATACCATGCAACTTGGTTCACTGTGTTTAGTGTGAGTAGAAATGGTTACTATTGGAATCTATATACTTTCATTCCTAGTTCTTGCGATGTGTATGTGTTTATTTAAGTATCATAGTCTAGCATAATATGATCATGATGCTTGCTATTGTTTAGTTGATGATTATACATGATTAAGGGCTAAGGCAGCCGCATGTTGAAATATAACCATGAATAAGTGCACCGCCCAACACCGCCATCGCTGGTCGTTGACTAGAGAGTGGGATTAGTAGGATCTAATTGACTAAAGCCTTATTAGCTTTTACCCAAATGGTGCTATAAAATATTCATGGTTTAATTTGATAGGTTTTAGTTTTAAATCTCTCAATGGAATGCTTGAACTGCCGTGTTCTTTTTGGTATCATTCTTCCTTATCATAGCGTAAATGGAAATACCAGGTATGCAAGGTATATATACATACATACATACATATATATATATATATATATATACATGCATATACACTTAATTGATAAGGTCATTCATAGAACCATGGATAAATAACTAGAGAGGTTCGAAGTTTGGCAAGTCGGAATCGTCCTTTAATTTAGTAATGTCCATAGGCTATGCAAAGACATTATGCCAATGACATCATGGCAGTAATTTTTGTATTGAAATGTTCTCATGTTAGCCATTGAATATACTGTTGATGATCTTTTCATTGTTGATGATGCTCGCCATCTCAAGTGTAGTTTCCAATTTGAACACCATAAATCTTTACATAATTGTTTCCTAAATATCTACATTAGGTTGGAAGAACTCATGGACCATTTTGTTAAAAAAAGGATTGTGCCTTTCTTTTCCACTTGGTGTGCTATATAGTAATTGATGTACAAATGCGCTTTTATCCATCAACGGCATGTACAGAGTTACTTTATGTCAGCTTATGTTACCGATAATTCAAAAAGGTGCTTGATTGTCTAGTAAAGCACCATATATATATATTGCCTTCTTAGGAGTTGTGGTGAGGTGTGCTTCATCTAATGCATGGGGATGCTATTTCCTATTCCTTATATAAGTTGCAATTTTGCTTTAGTTGAGCTATTTGTTGGCTATCGTGTAGATTATATTTATCTGAACCAACCTAAAAGAGGAGCTGTCGTGGTTGTAGTTTGGGGGCGTAAGGCATTATTGAAAGGGTATAGTTGTAAAGCGTTTTGCGACGGTTGTTTCAGGTGGAGTAGTTTCGGGAGTGGCATAGCATCTTCCTCACGCCACTCCGCTCCTTCCTAAAAAGGCAAGTACATCGAGTTGTGTGCCTTATCGAGTTATTCGTTGTTATTTATCTGTTCATGGCTAATCTCTATTGATTGTGGCAAGTATGAGTTATATTGGTGATCGTCCCTCCGAGGACGTGATTAGCTATTTGATTCGACCGTCAATAGTAAGCCTTAATCTCGTAAGTTTGTTGTACCTTTGTTAATATTGCACCGAGTAGCAAGAATGGGGTACGGGATACTTGTGGTTACTATACAAGAGATGTATTTAATTGTGCCTCGCCTAGGGAATTGAGTTAAGTATGTTGATTGAAATGTGTTTTAGTTGGGCATGTTGATTGAAAAGTGTATTTGTTGAGAATTGTTGATTGAAATGTGTTTTAGTTGAGTGTGTTGATTGAAATGTGTTTTAGTTGAGAATTGATGTTGCATTCTTGCATTCATGATATGCATTCATAATGGAAGAGGCGACCCATTCCGATCTTGGGCCTCTGTGTTCACACGTAGTGAACATGAAAGTCCTATTTCGTAGTCCCATTCATCGAGGTGAATGGGAGCGAGACAAGAAGAGTAGGCACCTTCCATCTACGGGATGGAAGGGACGGAGGGTGCACACCGACGGTGGGCACTTGGCAAGATTCGCAGACGTGCATGGCAATGAGCATTCATGTGCATTGCATCGTTAATAATGAGTGTTGTGGTAAATGGCGTGTCATATGGATGATGATTTTGGTAATTGAAGGTTGAGTCGTGGATACAACCCAAAAAGGGGAGATTGAATTGAATTCGATGAATTAGCGCATTTCTTTGCCCTGCGAATTATGTTGTATGAATATCGTGGAGTGAAGTCGAGTTATAAACTTATATGCAATAGATGAAAATGGTTTGAGTTGCAACGAGGTGTAGTTGAGTCGGGAGACATTGTGACTTAGAGTTAAGTAATGCTTTCTTGACGTTGAAGGGGTTTATTATCAAGTTGATGGTTTGATTGCGGTAATGTTCTTGTATGGTCAAGTTATTACTTTATACGCATATTGTCCGGATGTTGTTTCATTAATATTACTTGCTCTTCTGGTCAAACACTTGTTCTGCTTATAGTAAATTGGAATTGTTACTCTCGTGTACTTTGTCGAAGTCATCGACTCACACTTGTTTGTTGTGTTGTTGCGGTACTTTGAAAGCAAAGATGCATGGGGGAGTAGTAGCACAAGCACGTTTTCATCAAACCCTTTAATCAATTTGTAAAGCCCGGTTGTATGGATTATGGTTGTAATATGTCGCCTCGTCGTAGTGTAGTTATTCAATTCTTGGATGTGTGTTTGATTAACTAAGGACTCGCTAGAATGATATAATAACCGCAATTGCTTTCATCTGCCGAGTGGATGTCCTAGTTTTAGGAGGTCTTTGCGAAAATTTTAATAATTTTGACAACCTCCTAGTTGTTCGCTTGTTTTGCTAATATTTATTCTTAGTGATTTGTAATAGTTGGTGCTAGAGGGTGTAACATTGGGCACGGGTGCCGGGTGTTACAAAGGTGGGATGCACAAAATTTTGAATGTGATTGTTCCGCCTACCAATTAAGGACCGGTCGTGTGTTACCTTGGACCATGCTATACCGCATACAACCACATGTCTATATGGGTATGACTGGCTAAGTAATTTGCATGATTCGTTATTGACTTCGCCATTGGGTTGAATGGGGTGTCGGGTATACACTTTCAAGGCGCAAGAGGGGCTTCTGTCTTTGGGTGGATGTAACCCTAACAATGTGAAACCTTAGCGGGCTAAGTCGGTAGCGGTGTCATGCATTGTAACAGCCTTGTCATGATCTCCCTGCCGACACACCAAAGGAAGTGTGTCAATAGCTTGGCAAAAGGGGTTGATCATGTCGTGTGGGTAAAGTGTACACACTCTGCAGAGTTAAAACTACTTGAGTAGCCGTGCCCACGGTTAAGGGTAGGCGTGGAACGCTTTCCCATAGTAGATTTTATGGTTTTGGTTTTAAATGGAAAAATGATGATTTTGGTTTAATTGAAAATGTGGTTTGGGAATCTGTGAGTGGTTGGAACTCCCGGATTTGAGTTTGGCGGTTGGAGCCAACCAGGTGGTTGGAACCTGGAAAATTGTTATACTTCAAATTTAATTATTTATGCTATTTACTTTTTGTTAAACGCGGCTTTATGAAATTAATATTTGTATTTCATTTTAAATTCCTGCTTTATGCAAAATGAAACCTATATGCCTTCCTTTGTTCAAGCCTTGCATTAATTATTTGCATTATGTTTCAAGACTTATGAGTATGTTGCATACTCACCCTCGCTTTTCATTCATGGGTCGCTTATTCCATAAAGCGTATGAGGAGATCGATATAGTTATCCAAGAGCCGCATTCCACCGCTCGACATCTGCAGTGAAGACATTGAAGAGGAGGATCATCTGGACTTCTAGGGAGTGTCTCCCCAGTCGATTGCCTGTGGGCACATTGATTGGCTCTTTTGTTGCTACTTTTTCCGCCGCTACCACTACTACAAAACAAAGACATAGGTGACGCCTATTTGTGGCGGTTCTTTTGGAACCGCCACAAATACATGTATCGATGGCGGTTCTATATGGAAATTGGTGGAGGATTATTTGTGCGGTTTCATCCAAAACCGCCACAGATAATAGATTATCCGTGACGGTTTTTATTTGAAACCGCCATCGATAACGCTGGGACTATTTGTGGCGGTTGGTAGATGGAACCGCCACAGATAATAAATTATCTGTGGCGCTTGGTTTTAGAACCGCCACTAATATAATTATCTGTGGCGGTTTTAATTTAAAACCGCCACAAATAATGTTTTCTATATAAAGCCATCGTTGTTCTCTGCCATTTGGTCATCTTCCTCCTCTGTTTGAGAAGAAAAGTTAGCTTTTTGATTTCAAATTTTGTTTGGGCAAGATCTTGTGCTTCTACTTCCTAGAATTGTTCCAAGGTGTGTAAAATATGTCTCCTCTCTTCATTTGTACTGTAAAATTGCCATTAAAGGTTTATTCCTAGCTTAATTAAGGTTTAGATGCAAGGTCTACATTTAGTTTGTTTTTTATTTACCTAGCAATTTGTAGATGATGAATTTATTACCTTGTTGTATTAGATTAAGTTGTCTACCTTGTTTAGATGATGAATGTTTTGTCAAGCATATATCAAATTTATGTATTTACGATTATTGGATATTAATGAAAAATAAATTATAGTTAATATGATAGATGGGTGATCATGAAGTTAATTGCCTTGCATTTTGAGATGAGGAAATTTATTATGTTGCTCTTCCAAGGATATGTATAAAAATTACGTAGTTAATATTTTTCTTAGTTACCATTAATTTTTTTCGTTAGCGCTGCATATACATCTTGCTCCATTAGTGGGTATTGTTAGTGAATTTTTATGAAGCATATAAACCCAATTTATGTAATTAAGATTGTTGGATGAATGATAAATAAATTTTAGTTAATATGGTAGTTGGGTGATCATGAAATTTTGAGGTGAGGAATTTATTATGTTGATCTTCCGGAGGATATATATAATTTTTGGTTACGTATGAGTATATATTAAAATTAATTAATTAAGTTTGCAACATTTACTTAGTATTAATGTTGTCCCGTTAGTGGATATTGTTGAATATTCGAATAACAATTTATTTAATTAAAATTTTGGATATTAATAAATTGCTTAAATTAATGAACTGTAGATGGACCGGAGATGGATGTACGATGCTAACCGCTGTACCAAGAATATATCGACGGTGTATCTGTTTTTCTAAGGGCACCAAGGAGAACAACTTGCAAAAGAAGACGAGTACATACATCGTCCATGCATTGATTGCAAGAATGAGAAGATGTTTTCGAACAAAAACCATATCCATTTGCACTTGATCCGGAGGGTTTTGTACCGCTATACAAGTTGGACAAGGCACGGTGAAGAGGAGATCATACTTCAACGTGATAACGCCGACGACTTACGGAGCCGAATGTGGCAATGACATCGCTATGGATCCGATGAGGATAGGTTGGTCGTCGATGACGACATTAACTGCTCAAATGTTGCGCGATGCGTAAGAGAACTACACTAGTCGAGAGAGTTTAATCAATTCAAGGGTTTGATGGAGGATTCGGAGAAACCTTTGTTCCCGGGTTGTAAGGAGGAATACACAAAGTTACACACGGTGCTCTCCGCTGAAATTGAAGGCACCAATGGTTGGTCCGACAAGAGTTTCACACGTTGTTACATCTCTTAGCGGACATCGCTCGAGGGAAACGTGTTGCCTAAAACCACATATCTAGCTAAGAAGGTTGTATGTCCCTTGGGATTGGAAGTAGAAAGAATACATGCTTATCCAAACGATCAGATACTCTATCGCAAAGACTATGCGCACATTCATGTATGTCCTGTGCAAAGCGTCGCGATACAAGCGTAAGGGCGATGACAAATGGGTTATCGAGGTGAAGAAAGGAGCTCTGCAAAAGTGGTGTGGTAATTGCCAAGTAATACCTCGCTTGAAGCGCTTATTTGGAAACAAAAAGCACGCCAAATTGATGCGATGGCACTCGAAGACCATAAGAGGGATGGAAAATCGAGACACTCTACCGATTTCGCCAAAGGAGAACCATCGATAGACTCTTCAGGAGAACTTCGAAATGAACCGATGAATGTAAGGTTTGGCTTGAGTACTAATGGAATGAATCCTTTCGGTAACATGAGCAAGATTCATAGCACTTGGCCCGTGACTCGTGTATATACAACCTTCCACCCCGTTGTGTATGAAGCGAAAGTACATTATGATGTCTCTGCTATCCAAGGGCCGAGACAACTCGCAACGATATTGATGTATACCTACAACCATTGGTGGAAGATCTTGTGATATTGTGGAACGAAGGTGTATGCAGTATGGGACGAGTACAAACGAGAGTACTTCACTCTACGCGCATTGTTGTTCGCACCATCAATGATTTTCTGCGCTTGGTAACCTGTCCGCCATACTATAAAAGGAGCCAAAGCATGCCCCCAAAGGCATGGATGAAACCGCTAGTGTGTGGCTCAACAACTCGAGGAAAATAGTGTACATGCGCCACCGGAGGTTCCTTCGCAGAATCATCCGCACTGCAATATGAAGAAACAATTCGACGGGACAAAGAAGGACGGTTTAGCTCCAAGGCGCCTTCATGGGGAAGAGGTGTATGATATGGTTAGGGATCTTAATGTTGTATTTGGAAAGGGTATCGGTAATACATCGCGTCCCATAATCGAGAAGACCACGTGGAAGAAGAGATCCATCTTTGGGACTTACCCTACCGAAGGACTTGGAAGTTCGACATTTGCATCGACGTCATGCATGTAGAGAAGAATGTATGTGACAAACGTGGTTGGTCTTTTACCGAATATTCCTAGCAAAACAAAGGATGGATCAAGGCACGAAGGGATCTCGAAGACATGAAAATCGAGTGAGCTACATCCTCAAGACACTGGAAAGGCCGCTTTACCTTCCCCGATTTTGCTACACTTTGAGTAAGAAAGAGAAAATGTAACTCGCAAGTGCTCGCATGGTGTGAAAGTTCCGTCAGGCTACTCCGCAAACATCAAGAAACCGTATCGGCGAAAGATTTGAAGTTAATCGCATGAAGTCTCATGATTGTCATGTGATGATGACACAAATGCTCCCTGCTGTAATTAGAGGTATTTTGCCCGACAAGGTCCGAGAGGCAATCACGAGGTTGTGTTCCTTCTTCAACACGATTTCACGAAGGTCATCGATCCCGCTGGACTTTATGAACTTCAGCCGATGTGGTAAAGACTCGTGCACTGGAGATGTATTTTCCCCATCATTTTTCGATATCATGGTTCATCTCATTGTTCACCTTGTCAATGAGATAAATATTTGCCTCAGATTCTCGCATCGATGTACCCATTTGAAAGGTATATGGGTGTTCAAGAAATATGTACGAATCGATCTCGTACGGAAGGCTCCATTGTAGAAGGTTATGCAACCGAGAAGTTATTGTCGTGTCTCGAATTTACAACTTCGGACACTTCAGGTATTTTGCACTAGTCCAGATCGCTCTAGTGCACACGAGCTTAACGGTATAATATCACATCATACACAATGGAATATTAAATAAGTATCTCAAACACGATATAAACGAAAGTGTACGACCTTATGGTCAACCTTACAATAGTCGCCACACGTGGCTTACATTATTCAAAGTAAACAAAGAATAGCAAATGAAAATAAAACTTCGTGATGTCCATCTTCTCCACAGACGCCCGACGAAGGCTTGCACCTAGTTCCCAAAGACTCGACATACTCTTCCTCGTAGGTTGGTGTAGTTTCTTCTTCCGTAGGTTTGTCCGCAAGGGTGAGTACACAAGTACTCAACAAGTCATGCACAATGCGATCTATTTACTACATGCATGTCTTATCCAAACGATAGGCTTTATTGGTTATTTTGCTTTTGCATCAACATTTTGAACTATCAATTATTTAGATTGAAAGCATCAAACTTATAATTAATATATGTCTCAAATCGTTTTTCCACAATATTTTGGACACACAGTCCCTAGACAACTTCATTTCACAATTTTGGCACACAGCCAACCTCCCCATTTTATTTTTAGAACACTACCCCTTGACTGTAATCCCCGAGCATTGTCCATTACCGTGGACTCGGCTATTCGAACAGTTTTGACACTCTGCAGAGGTTGTGCACTTTACCCACAAGATACAACAGACACCACAAAGGCGATTAACTGTGAATAAAGCTTTTCAGAGACTTCTATCTTAGCCTAAGAACCTCTCCGTCGCTTTCACTATCACTTCCTCACTCAGAGTCAAGTATAGGATGATTTAACACCGCTGGATAGGGTACCAAGTCAAGCACATGCACGCCCCCCGCATGATTACCCCCCGTAATCGCCACCCCGAGGTATCAAAGGTAAGACATCAGAATCCTACTAAACTAGGTCTTCCCATTCAGACATGTGGTTGTACGAGAGACTCAGATCAAAGGCTTGCAAGGTAAGGTCCTTAATTGACCAAGGCAAGACATCCTTCTCTCAATTTGGCACACAGCCCTTACAACACTCAACCCATCCCACAGATGCCACACAGGCCCACCTGGCACAAAGCCTCGGTCCACTTGCCCCAGTCTAAAAACAATTCCATCCCAAGTTGTTAACAGTGCAACACATGCTCATATTCATCTTTCATGTAGAACCACGCAGGTCTCTACATTCCAAGGTTAATACCAACATCATTCCACATTTCGTTAAAAAGCATTCGCTATTCTTTAGTCACTGTTGATTTTGTAATCCAAATAGAATGATTCACGTACATGCTTGGCTAAGCAACTATTCATGGTCTAGCCTCCCGTGTTGGCTCAATATCATCAACCAACTAATTTACCCAACTTAAGTTATCAAGGAGTCATGGCATTCAAATGATATCAAGGTGGCATAAGCAATTTGGTTGAATAGCTAATTCACCCAAAATAATTAAAGTCATTTTTAGTTGAATTAGCATGCATAGTTTAAAACAAAGTATATTTTCAAAATGTAGGAGCAACATGGTCAAAGCATAACTTGCCTTCAAAAGTTGCTGGTCTTGACTAAACTTGGTCTTGCTCTAAGAATTTCTGAAGCCTCCCAAGAAATCAACTTCTACCAAATCATATACATACACACAATAAATACATTTTCCAGAGAGCAAAATCAACTCTAAAAATTCTACAAAATTTATCAATAAATAGATCTTGATTTTACAAATTTTTAGAAATTGGAATCACTCAAATCGGAGTTAAAACGCAAAAGTTATAAGCATTTGAAGTTTTTGAAATAAATTAAAAGAATAAATCGAATTTCTTTATTTATTTTTATACGAAAAAATATCCGAAATTATGACGCCAGCATTGCTGTTTGTGACGTCAACTTCAAACTTGACGTCAGCATGACGTCATCTTTTACTGTGAGAGCACTGACAAGTGGGTCCCACTTGATGACGTGGCATACTCCGGTCGTGACACGTGTCGCTCCATTATCAACCGAGAGGTTGAGTTATTCTCAACCGTCGGATCAAAAATAAACGGCGAGATCTAAACAATGGTTTGGCTCAGTTATTCCGGTGACGACACGTGGCGCAATGTCGACCCTCGGATCACGATCTAACGACGATGAATCAACCGAATAATGATTCAATTAATCCGGTCATGCGTCAAGATTCGTGCGGTGTGATCAATGGCCGGGATCGCACCGACACTTTGATCACTTGATAAAGTGCTGACGCGTGGCTCAATGCGAAACCTTGGATCAAAATCGTGCGGCTACACGCGAATCGGTGGCGTCGACCACACCGACGCCTCTGTCGCCTCGATTCCGCGGCGACACGCCGTCCGCTTCGATCGATCCAAGACGCTACAAGAAATCCAAGCGTCCGATTCAAAATCAACGGCTCGGATTGCTTCGAATTTTCTACGCTAATAATATCAGATCTAGGGCTACAGTTCAATAGCTACGTGGCACAATATGAACCGCACGATCAGTATCTAACGGCTGACAGTTGGTAATGGTATTCACTATTCACACGTCTACGTGGCTTAATCTAAAACCGTTCACCAAGGATCCAACGGCTGATATCTATCACTATCCTAAGCACACGTGGGCAGTCCCTTTCTCAGGCATGTGGCACTAATCTTAACCGTCCATTTCGAATCCTACGGCTGAGATCTAAAGCAACACTATTCTGGTCTCTATTGCGAAGGTATACGTGGACTCACCTCAGTGGTTGGATTCGAATCTGACGGTCGACGATGATCGAGAGTTTCGGCGAAGACACGGCGAGAAGATGCTGCCAGAGAGGAAGAAGATGACCAAGGCGACGACGTTTCGGTGCGACTCCGGTGAGAAGAATTAGCCCTTCAGGTGCGGCTCGACGCGACGATCACTCCGGTGTCCTTGGCTACGACGGAGGGTCACCGGAACAGGCACAAACGGCGGCGAAAGGACACGGAACTACGGTGAGGACGAGTGGTGTCTACGGTGAACCTTGGGATGCGTGAAAGGGGTCAAATTGTGCGGAAGAGAGTGCTTTATAGCCTGGGCTAGAAGATGAAGCGGAAGAGGTAGTGCTCCGGCGAGTAAATGCGGCGGTTTCAAGTCGGGACGCATGACGGCGGCGGCGCTTCGTTCTCCCGAAGACGAAACGACGTGGCTGATATCCAGCCGTCCATGCGTGATCCAACGGCGCGGCTAACGAACCGACACGGGCGAACCTCCACCGTCCGATCAAAATCGCACGGTCGACGATTCGACGGCTTTAGGGTTTTCAACCGGGCGCACAGTAATGGGCTCGGCCCGTTACTGTTCATCCGAGTTTTCAAATGATTTTCGAATAAAAACAATTCCAGAAATTTATTTAAATTGTTTAAGGCATTAAAAATATCAGGAAAATTCTAGAAAAATTCCAGAAAATATTTTAGGACCTTTTGAACTCAATTACAATATTTCCATTTAAATTTTCAAAAACTTGATCATTATTTAAATAATTTTCAGATAAGGGTTAAATTCCAAAAATTCAAATAATTGCGAATAAATTCCAGAAATTCCCAAAAATTCCAAATAAATTATAAAATTCAAAATTAGCTAAATTTGAGGATGTTACAAACCTCCCCCTTATGTAATCTCTAACCCCGAGATTCGTAATGACTAGAGAAGAGGTTGGGAAACTCCTTCTTCAAATCTTCCTCACGCTCCCAAGTTGCTTCACTTTCTGAGTGGTTGCTCCACTGGACTCTGCAAAAGCGGGTTGACTTGTTTCTGGTCTCTCGATCCATGGTATCCAAAATCTTCACTCGAAATTCCTTATAAGTTAAATCCTCTCGCAACTCGATGGCTTTATTAGTGCTTGTTCCTCCCAGACACGAAGACATTTCTTCGGGCCATGCACATGGAATACATCATGTACTCCACCTAAGGACTCGCGGCAATTTAGCCGATATGCAACTTCTCTATGCGCTCGTAATCTTGAATGGTCCTACATATCTTGGGGCAAGTTTTCCTTTAGCATGAAACCTTTTAACTCCCTTTAATGGTGTGACCTTGAGATATACATAGTCTTCAGGCTCAAAGCTCAACTCACGGCGTCGGTTGTCGTGTAGATAACTCTTCTCGCTTCGACAGTGCGGTCTTCAACCTTTCTCGATCAAAGCAATCTTTTTCTCGGATCAGAAGAACATCTGGTCCAAAGACATGACGTTCTCCCGTCTCATTCCAGTTCAATGGTGTCCGACACGGTCGACCATATAAAGCTTCAAAAGGTGACATTTTCAAGCTGGCCTGATAGCTATTGTTGTAACTAAACTCGGCATATGGCAAACATTTATCCCATGAGGTTGTATATGACAATGCACATGCTCTTAGCATGTCTTCAAGTATCTGATTAACCCTTTCACCGACCATCTGCTCATGGATGATACATCAGATCAAATTCAGACGAGTGCCCATTCTTTGTATGCAAATTTTATCCCAAAACCTCGAGGTAAATTGAGTACCTCTGTCCGATACTATCTTTTTAGGCACACCGTGCAAACAAACAATTCTTGCCATATATAGCTCGGCTAACTTATCTCCAGAGTAAGTTGTCTTTACAGGTATAAAATGAGCGACCTTTGTTAGTCGATCTACTATGACCCATATAGAATCATATCCTCCTTGAGTCCTTGGCAATCTAGTGATGAAATCCATTCCGATCTCCTCCCATTTCCATTCTGGTATCTTAAGTGGTTGTAGCAGTCCGGCTGGTCTCTGATGCATGGCTTTGACTCTTTGACATACATCACACAACGCTACATGCTCGGCTACTTCTTTCTTCATATTTGGCCACCAGAATCTTTCTTTTAAATCCTGGTACATCTTTGCACTTCCTGGGTGAATTGAATACTTGGAATTATGTGCTTCCTCAAGTATCAACTGCTTTAATTCGGGTTTATGAGGTACGCAGATTCTATTTTTCATCCATAGAGTATCCTGTTCATCTACCCTGAAGTCCTTGGCTAAGTCCTCATCCATTTTGGATTTAATCCTATTAATCTTCTGATCATCCTTTTGACCTTCCCTAATCTGTTCTTCTAGGGTTGGTTTAACCTCCAGAGTAGCTAGAAACCCTTCCGGTACAACCTCTATTCTTAGCTTCTAAAGTTCTTTACATAACTCAGTCTGCTCTTCTGCTGTTATCATATTCAGACTGTAACTCTTCCGACTCAAAGCATCAGCTACCACATTTGCTTTTCCTGGATGATAATGAATTCCAATATTGTAATCCTTGATTAACTCTAACCACTTCCTTTGTCTCATATTTAGGTCTGATTGGGTGAATATATACTTTAGACTTTTATGATCTGTATATATTTCACACCGATTTCCCATAAGATAGTGACGCCAAATTTTGAGAGCGTGTACTACGGCAGCTAATTCCAAATCATGAGTTGGGTAATTCTGTTCATGCGGCCTTAACTGCCTTGATGCATAAGCTACTACTTTACCGTTCTGCATCAGCACACAACCTAGTCCCCGACGCCAAGCATCACAAAGATATATCAAAATTATCTTTAGTATTCGGCAACACCGTAACAGTGCGGGTTAAACGCTTCTTCACTCTTGAAACTCTTTTCGCTTTTCAGGCACCAAGCAAACTTTTTTCTCTTTCTTTAGCAATTGCGTGAGAGGTCTCGCAATTGAAGAAAATCCTTCAATGAATCGGCGGTAATATCCCGCCATACCAAGGAAACTCCTGATTTGTGTAACTGACTTCGGTTGCTCCCAATGCAACACTGCCTCTACTTTCTTAGGATCTACAGCTACTCCTTCCGCAATCATTACATGACCTAAGAAGTCAACCTTCTTTTTCTAGAAGTCGCACTTACTAAATTTTGCATACAACTGGTTTTTCTCGGCTTTTCCAATACCATCCTTAAATGTCCAGCATGCTCTTCCTCTGACTTGGAATAAACAAGAATATCGTCGATAAACACGATTTATCTAACTTATCCAAATATTCCATGAACACTTTGTTCATCATGTTCATGAAATAAGTCGCGTTGGTTAATCCAAAAGACATGACCAGAATTCATAATGACCATACCTAGACGAGAAGGTCAGTCTTTGGTATGTCTTCATCCGAATCTTAAGTCGATGGTATCCGCATCAAGGTCTATCTTTGAGAAGACTCGCTCCTCTTAACTCGATCAAAGAGATCATCTATTCTGGGCAATGGGTATTTGTTCTTTATCGTCACATCATTGAGTGCACGATAGTCTATACACATTCTGAAACTCCCATCCTTTTTCTTCACAAACAATACCGGGGCTCCCCACGGTGATGAACTTGGTCTTATAAACCCTTTCTCCAAAAGCTCTTCAATCTGCTTCTTCATCTCCACAAGTTCTTCAGTGGACATTCTGTAAGGTCTCTTTGCGATCGGAGCGGTTCCTGGCACCAGCTCAATCACGAACTCAATATCCTCGTTCGTGGCATCCTGTGCAAATCTTCGAAAGACGTCCCGTATTCACGACTCATCGAACCTCTTCCATGATAACTGCCTTCACACTGTTAACCATTGGTTGATCTTCTCGAGTAACAAGTGCTTGAATCTCTACCTTCTTACCATCTGGGCTCTCAATGGTAACCACTCTCCGTCCACAATCCAACACTGCCTTATGCTTGGATAACCAGTCCATTCCCAAAATCACATCTATGGTCTGGGTGTCCAATATGATTAGGTTCGCTAGAAACTCTATTCCACTTATTAGTAATTTTACCCCAGAACATCCTACTTTAGCTCGGAGTTCTGATCCAGGGGTTTGAACTATTAGCATATGCTTAAGTTTAACCACATTCAAATCATTTTTCATAACAAAAACTTGAGAAACGAAGGAATGAGAAGCTCCTGAATCAAATAGAATTGTAGCTGGCACTGAGTTAACTAAAGACTTACCCAGTACTACATCTGTGGCATTCTAAGCTTCTTCCGTCAAGATGTGATTAACTCTTCCACGAACAGCTGATTGTGGTGCCTCGACTTAAGGTGTACTCGACTTCCTCCTTGAGTGGTGTTCGGCAGAGTATTCCCAAATTAAAACGGACAGAGTGACTCCTCCTTTCTTGGGACAGACATTAGCGAAATGCCCCATTTCGTTGCAGTTGTAGCAATGTCTTCCCGCCATTGATGATTTCAGAGTTGGTCGACAATCCTTGCTTGTTCGTGGATTCTGACCAAGAGGTCTCTCGTGCGAGCATTGGTTCCTTGTGCTGCTCCCTCGTTGAAATCGGTGAACTGCTGAGGTACCACCCTCTCTCGCCGACCACGATGACTCTATTTGGGCCATGCGGCGTTTTATGTTGTCGCCCAGCTCTTTGCGCTTGTCTTCCGAATGAGTGCCTTATTGACCAGCTTCTTGAAAGTTCGAAATGTATGAGTGATCACCCCACTTGTAGTCCTAATTCAGTCCTTCATGAATCGGGACCGCTTAGCCTTGTTAGTTGCAACGCCCTCCCCAAGATATCGAGCCAACTGTGAACTTATTAAGATAATCGCCACAGATTGGCCTCCTCGCTTCAATGATCGAAACTCCTCTTTCTTGAGTTCCATCATACCCTCCGGTATGATAATCTTTGGCGAAAGGCAATTGTAAACTCATCCCAGGTGATTTCCTGAGGATGTTCGTGGGAAGCGCAATAATTTTCCCACCATTCCGCAGCTGTTCCTTCCAACTGATGAGAAGCGTACAGGACTCTCTCATTGCCAACACATTGAATTATGTGCAGCTTTCTTTCAATAGTCCGTAGCCAATCATCTGCTTCTATGGGGTTGACATTCCCAGAGAAGGTTGGGGGTCGGGTCCTCATAAAATCCGACAACCTAGACTGATTTCCATGGTGATTAGCTTGGTTGTTGTTGAAGTTGTTGGCGGCAGCTTGATTCTCAGATTCGTTGCATTTGATGCATCATAGTGCGCATCAAGCGAGTTTGAGCAGCCAAGAATGCTCCCAGATTGTTCATATCCACAGGTGGTGCTTGAGGATTTTGTGCATTGCTCTGGTTTCCATCCTGTTGCGATCCGCTTCCTCCGGCTCCACGGTTTCCACGAGTGTTCACCATCTGTAGAACCAAAAGACTTAAGAAAAGAGGGAAATAGGGTGGACAAGTATACAGGAATATCATGCGGGGAGGAAATTTGTTTGACTCAGCATAAGCACACAATTTTATTTAATACCATAAGGATATGGCCGCTCACAAGTGCCTACAGGCATTGCGGCACATACCAACACACATAAAACATCATAAAAGTTGTTCATCAAAAGCAACCATAATCATGACAACTCATAGAGTTCAAAACAAAATAAACGTTCTAAGGACGGACTCATATTATACTGACTCAATATAACTTGACTCAACGCAGGAGTCGACTCAGAAATATAGTAAAAATGCTCAGTCGTCGAGCCATCCAGGCTGCGGTCCTCCAGGTGGGTAGTGCGGCGGGTGTGGCGGCATCGGGGCGAACTGGTCCTGGTGCCCCGCAGCTGGTGGAACATAAGACCCCACGGACTCTGCTGGCTCCGGCCGCTGCTCGGTGTCGGGCGGCTCTGCACTACCGTGCTGGTGCCTCCCTGGTGGTGCCTCCTCTTGGCTCCTCGGGATCGGGTCGTGCAACTCAAGCATCGGCTCGGCTCCCGTCCTCTAGCAGCTCCTCCACTCATGCACCTCCTGATGTAATGAGCCATCACCTCTCTCACATCCTGCAGCTGGGTCCTGACCTTGACGACCTCGTCACGAGACCTCTGCAGCTCCTGGACAGTCTCGTCGATGAGCTCCTCCTGGGCGATGACATACTCGCCAAGTGGTGACCGTGGCATCGCCCTCCTCCTCGTGGTCTCACGCAAACCGGTTGTCTCGACGCTGGTGGAGACGGAAGACAGTGGCTCACGAGCTCCTCAGAGAAAATGCGGCGATCACGACGACGCTAAGCGATCTCGGATCCCGCCTCAAAGTGGACCTCCGGCGGTGAAGTGGAACAGACGGCTGGCTCTCCCCGGTCTCGGGCGAGACAAGAACCTTGACATCCCACGCGACGCCCACTCGCTCGAACCACCGAAGTTACCTCGGAGATCGCCTCACGAAGCCCTCTAGTAGCTGAAGCGGTACCACAACTCAAAGAACAGAGCCACCCGTGCGCTCTCCGAAGAGTGGATCCTCCTCATCCGCCAAAACAGATCTCGTCAGATCTAAATTTTAAAAGAAATCAAAGCTGGTACAAACATACAAAGATAGGTATGAAGTAAGAAAGAAAGGACAAGTCAAGATGTCATTTATAATCTTGCACAATTTTAATCTTTTAGAAAATAACCTTATCCTTTATCGGCCAATCTAAACTAGGGTCAAGACCTACGAATGGTGTGCTCGATACCACCTCGCCGTGCCCGAATTTACAACTGACACTCAGGTATTCTCGCACTAGTCCAGATCGCCTAGTGCACACAAAGCTTAACAGGTATAATATCACATCATACACAGCGGAATATTAAATAGTATCCCAAACACGATATAAACAGTGTACGACCTTATGGTCAACCTTACAATAGTCTGCCACACAGGGCTTACATTATTCAAAGTAAACAGTAAATAGCAGCGGAAAATAAAACTTCGTGATGTCCATCTTCTCCACAGACGCTCCGACGAAGGCTTGCACCTAGTTCCCCAGCACCTCGACATACTCTTCCTCGTAGGCTGGTGTAGTTTCTTCTTCTGGTAGGTTTGTCCGCAAGGGTGAGTACACACCGTACTCAACAAGTCATGCACAATGCAGATCTATTTACTACATGCATGTCTTATCCAAACGATAGGCTTTATTGGTTATTTTGCTTTTGCATCAACATTTTGAACTATCAATTATTTAGATTGAAAGCATCAAACTTATAATTAATATATGTCTCAAATCGTTTTTCCACAATATTTTGGACACACAGTCCCTAGACAACTTCATTTCACAATTTTGGCACACACCAACCTCCCCATTTTATTTTTAGAACACTACCCTTGACCAGAATCCCGAGCATTGTCCATTACCGTGGACTCGGCTATTCAACAGCTTTTGACACTCTGCAGAGGTTGTGCACTTTACCCACAAGATACAACAAGACACCACAAAGGCGATTAACCGTAATAAAGCTTTTAAGAGACTTCTATCTTAGCCTAAGAACCTCTCCGTCGCTTTCACTATCACTTCCCTCACTCAGAGTCAAGTATAGGATGCATTTAACACCGCTGGATAGGGTACCAAGTCAAGCACGTGCACGCTCCCCGCATAGCTGATTACCCCGTAATCGCCACCCCGAGGTATCAAAGGTAAGACATCGTAATCCTACTAAACTAGGTCTTCCCATTCGGACATGTGGTTGTACGAGACTCAGATCAAAGGCTTGCAAGGTAAGGTCCTTAATTGACCAAGGCAAGACATCCTTCTCTCAATTTGGCACACTGCCCTTACAACACTCAACCCATCCCACAGATGCCACACAGCCCACTCGCACAAAGCCTCGGTCCACTTGCCCCATCTAAAAACAATTCCATCCCAAGTTGTTAACAAAGGCAACACATGCTCATATTCATCTTTCATGTAGAACCACGCAGTCTCTACATTCCAAGGTTAATACCAACATCATTCCACATTTCGCTAAAAAGCATTCGCTATTCTTTAGTCCAAGTTGATTTTGTAATCCAAATAGAATGATTCACGACATGCTTGGCTAAGCAACTATTCATGGTCTAGCCTCCGTGTTGGCTCAATATCATCAACCAACTAATTTACCCAACTTAAGTTATCAAGGAGTCATGGCATTCAAATGATATCAAGGTGGCATAAACAATTTGGTTGAATAGCTAATTCACCCAAAATAATTAAAGTCATTTTTAGTTGAATTAGCATGCATAGTTTAAAACAAAGTATATTTTCAAAATGTAGGAGCAACATGGTCAAAGCATAACTTGCCTTCGAAAAGTTGCTGGTCTTGACTCGAAACTTGGTCTTGCTCTAAGAATTCCCCCTCGGAAGCCTCCGGCAAATCAACTTCTACCAAATCATATACATACACACAATAAATACATTTTCCAGAGAGCAAAATCAACTCTAAAAATTCTACAAAATTTATCAATAAATAGATCTTGATTTTACAAATTTTTAGAAATTGGAATCACTCAAATCGGAGTTAAAACACAAAAGTTATAAGCATTTGAAGTTTTTGAAATAAATTTAAAAGAATAAATCGAATTTCTTTATTTATTTTTATACGAAAAAATATCCGAAATTATGACGTCAGCATTACTGTTTGTGACGTCAACTTCAAACTTGACGTCAGCATGACGTCATCTTTTACTGTGAGAGCACTGACAAGTGGGTCCCACTTGATGACGTGGCATACTCCGGTCGTGACACGTGTCGCTCCATTATCAACCGAGAGGTTGAGTTATTCTCAACCGTCGGATCAAAAATAAACGGTGAGATCTAAACAACGGTTTGGCTCAGTTATTCCGGTGACGACACGTGGCGCAATGTCGACCCTCGGATCACGATCTAACGGCGATGAATCAACCGAATAATGATTCAACTAATCCGGTCATGCGTCAAGATTCGTGCGGTGTGATCAATGGTCGGATCACACCGACACTTTGATCACTTGATAAAGTCTCGACGCGTGGCTCAATGCGAAACCTTGATCAAAATCGATGCGACTCTGCGCGAATCGATGGCGCCGACCACCGACGCTCTGTCGCCTCGATTCGGCGACACGCGTCTCGCTTTCAGATCGGGCCAAGACACGGCGCAAATCCAAGCGTCCGATTCAAAATCAACGGCTCGGATTGCCGAATTTTCTCGCTAATAATATCGATCTAGGGCTACGCTCAATAGCTACGTGGCACAATATGAACTGCACGATCAGTATCTAACGGCTGACAGTTGATAATGGTATTCACTATTCACACGTCTACGTGGCTTAATCTATAACCGTTCACCAAGGATCCAACGGCTGATATCTATCACTATCCTAAGCACACGTGGGCAGTCCCTTTCTCAGGCACGTGGCACTAATCTTAACCGTCCATTTCGAATCCTACGGCTGAGATCTAAAGCAACACTATTCTGGTCTCTATTGCGAAGGTATACGTGGACTCACCTCAGTGGTTGGATTCGAATCTGACGGTCGACGATGATCGAGAGTTTCGGCGAAGACACGGCGAGAAGATGCTGTCGGAGAGGAAGAAGATGACCAAGGCGACGACGTTTCGGTGCGACTCCGGCGAGAAGAATTAGCTCTTCAGGTGCGGCTCGACGCGACGATCACTCCGGTGTCCTTGGCTGCGATGCGGAGGTCACCGAACAGCACAACGGCGGCGAAAGGACACGGAACTACGGCGAGGACGAGTGGTGTCTACGGTGAACCTTGGGATGCGTGAAAGGGGTCAAACTGTGCGGAAGAGAGTGCTTTATAGCCCGGGCTAGAAAATGAAGCGGAAGAGGTAGTGCTCCGGCGAGTAAATGCGGCGGTTTCAAGTCAGGACGCATGACGGCGGCGGCGCTTCATTCTCCCGAAGACGAAACGACGTGGCTGATATCCAGCCGTCCATGCGTGATCCAACGGCACGGCTAACGAACCGACACGGGCGAATCTCCACCGTCCGATCAAAATTGCACGATCGACGATTCGACGGCTTTAGGGTTTTCAGTACAAGACAAAGAATGGGCTCTATTCACTATCGTTTCATCCGAAGATTTTCAAATGATTTTCGAATAAAAACAATTTGGAAATTTATTTAAATTGTTTAAGGCATTACAAATATCAGAAAAATTCTAGAAAAATTCCAGAAAATATTTTAGGACCTTTTGAACTCAAATAAAATATTTCCATTTAAATTTTCAAAAACTTGATCATTATTTAAATAATTTTCAGATAAGGGTTAAATTCCAAAAATTCAAATAATTGCGAATAAATTCCAGAAATTCCCAAAATTCCAAATAAATTATAAAATTCAAAATTAGCTAAATTTGAGGATGTTACAGTTATTGAGTTCTTTGTCGATTATATGGAGGAGGTCGAATGGTAGGAGTGCTCAGATCTCGCCATGAGGTTAGGCTAGGTGGGAAAGGTGTAATAGGAAAGAAATCTACAAATTTTACGATAATATTTTGTTCGAACAAGCCCATTTCACAAGATTACAACAGTCGGTTGAGGTGTACCCAGATATGGACATACACAAGGGTAAGCTAAGGAGGAAAACCGAGGAAAGTCGAGCTTTGGATAACAAAAGAGCACAATCGCTTGTTAGGTCATTGGTTCAGTGGAGCACATGTCGGTGAAGAAACGAGTGTTACATTGAGGTGGTTGGCAAAAGGGCCTTCGTGTACAATCACGACATGGCAAGGATATGACATTAATGGATATACATTTTACACGAGCTCGGGATATCAAGAGCACTTACCAAAACAGCGGTGTCCGTATAGACGCCTTTACAACACAAAAGATCTGAAGAGCATCTACTACGGGTTCATAGAGGAGATTTGGGAGCCGGACTCATCGCATTTTCAAGATCCGGTGTTTCGATGTCATTGGGTACGACTCCGAATGGTGTCAAGGTGACAAGCACGGCTTTACTCTCGTGGACATCGAACATGTCGGATAGAGAGCGAACCATTCGTATTTTGCGAATCAAGTAGCACAAGTATTCTACATAATCGATCTCTACAGATAAGAAGCGCCATGTAGTTCGCAAGGAAAAAGAAGGATCGTTGGAGTTGAGAATGTAAGTGGATGAGGAAGAGTACAACCAGTTTGATGAGTTGCCTCCTTTACACTAGTTTACTAAAGATCGAACTGAGGAAGAAACCACTCAAGAAGTTACCTATCATCGCGATGATCACAACGAAGGCCAAATTGTGAAAGAAAATAATTAGCTAGGAGTAATGGCAACATGTCGCCATTTATATGAAGTAATGAAATGTGATGTAAGAAATGTATATTTATGTGGAATTAATAGGAAATAAATATGCATGATTTTGATACTTGAACTCTTACGAAAAGGTTTAGAAAATATGAGTCCTTTCGATTACATGCTACAATGTGTTGAATTGGATTCTGATAATTTTTTGTCAGAGTATAAATATTATTGAGAATGGTCTATTTTCATATTTTATAAACTTGTTCATGCCACATATATCCGAGCTTGCTCATGTCCTGAGAATGATAATATAGGTAGTTGTAAGGGGACAATAAGTTATATAGCATTTCCTACTTTCACGATTGAGTTGTCTTGTACAAAGTATCTACATAGTGCTGAACTCATGATGTTTGTGGTGAAGTTTTCAGTAAATAAAGATCAATGTCAGGAAATATTGTATGGCAGAAATGGCCCCAATGGATAATTGGATAATCTGTTGCAGGGTAGACTGTATCTGTGGCGGTTAAGAACAATAACCGTCACAGATAAACGTTATCTGTGGCGGTTAAGAACAATAACCGTCACAGATAATACTTATTTCTGACGGTTATTTTATTAACCGCCACAGATAACGTTTATCTCGTGACGGTTATTGTTCTTAGCCGCCACGATACACCCTTACATAAAATCGAGCCCGCTACTACCGCAGCACTTGAAAATTTCCTTCGCCTCCTGTGTTCTAGTTCCTCAGATGCCGCGGCAGCAGCCAGCGCGACGCAAGCCACCGCGTCGCCCCTCCAAAGAACCGGCCGCCCCGCGCCCTCCCCACCGGCGCCGCTTTTCCTTGACGCAGCCGTCCGTGCCCTCCCCACCGGCGCCGCCCTTCAACCCTACCCAGGTAAGCCCTTCTCCATTCTAGAGTTCATGGAGTTTGATATTGTGAGTTGCGATTTGGATGTGTACTTGGTTGACAAAGATAATGGTCGCTCGGTTGTAGCCCGAGTTGCGATTTGGATGTGTACTTTTGATTCTTGATAATGGAAGCTTGGCGAGAAGCTAGTGCTATCATGAATTTTCTTTTCATCTGCATGACCTAGTTGTTGTAACTCAACAATCTATGGTGCATTGGTGCCCTTGGCCAGAGCAAATGGATGTTTTTTCTTTGTAGGATCATGTGTGATAATTAATAAGTAGAGTCAAGTGCGATGTGGTAGAACCGTAATGACATTTTGAATGGGGCTAGTACATTTTTGTTTTGTGCATGATGTTCAACTTTGGACCTTTTTTTAAAAAAAACTGAACACTTAGACATGTACCTTACATGTCCGAGATTTTAATGGCTGTAAATTTTATTCAGTATTTGCTGATTTGTGTGTTACATAGACCGATAGTCTGTCTCCATGTGTGATATGTATTATTTCTTGACTGGTTGATTGTGCTGTCCTCTTGTAAGTTTTCTTCAGTTCTGCACTTGTTCTTGTTAGCTGAAGGTTTGGGTGTTGCTCTATGATGATATTGGGTTAAGAATGATAAGAACAATTATTATGTGTCTTGGGCCTTGAACTGGTAGAATAACATGCTTCAAATTGTTTTCTCATATCCATATGGCATCTAAGTAGCTAATTTTCTTTCTGCATATCAAAGGATGATACTTTCCTATCCTCCTTGGAAAATCAAGGCATTTTTATAGCTGCAACTGCACATTTTCTCACCTGTGGTAGAATAACATGCTTGAGAGTGTTGTTTACATCACTGCTTGATATTCTGATAAGTATACTCTCTTGTGGTTAGTCGGCTTGCTGTTAATTCAGAATCTGTTGATATTCAGTATCTGCTTTGATTCAAGAGTTAGAGATAATTGTTCACTGGTAATTCACTTGTCTGGTGGTAGAAGTAATTGTTGAACTATGTTTGTTATCAATCGATCATAGATATTTAACAAAGGAAAATCTGAACAACTCTTTAATTGTGCATGCTAAGGTGGTAAGGGTTCAAGGCCCTATTCACTAAATAATTTGTTAGCCCATTTGTGATTGTGGTGAAAATTCTTATTTTCATCCAAACCCTAAATCGAGAGCAAATCATTCATATCTCCTCTCTATGTTATTCTTGCTTCTTGTGATAAGGTTGCTAAGCATTATTTTGTCTATGTTATTCTTGCTTCTTGTGAATTATGTATTCTCGTCTTTTCGACCAAGATGGACAATATAGTTGGCTTATTTATGCCCACTTGTGCCGCTAATGACTAAGTTCTCATGCAGCGACTAAGGATCTAATATAGTCCTCGTTAGTACATCTTCTAGATGACATGTTCATCATAATAAAATAGCAATTACAATCCGGAGATTCTTGATCTTGTCGAACATAGCAAAAAGCAACTTAAACATCCAAATCATCATCCAATTGAAATTCATGACTTCCTCCTGCCGTTAGTTTTTTTACTGAGATAGTTGATATCATTCGTAGGAACAATTCACTTAGTCTTGTAAAACCAAGTATGACAAACTCATAAAGGAAGCATGCAAGAACAGTTTAACAAATAACTCTAAGCACTTTAAGGATCTAATATAGTCCTCAGTTGGTACATCTTCTATCTTATTCTAGCAAGCAATTGTTAGTTTGTCCTGTTCAGTTAGTACATATTTTCTTTCCTCTCTGAAATATCTCCTTTCTATTGAGTAGTTTTAATGGAGCCCGACATCGAGCCGATAATGGAGGAGAGTCCGAAGGTGTACCTTACCCTCCCCCCAACCACCGAAGGTGCCGAGGCCTCCACCGCAGCTTGCAGATGCTGCTCTGTTGCAAGACACCGGGACGAGGAAAACTAAGAAGCTCAAGGCCGGTACACCATCTCGGAGGTCTCAATATCGGGCCCTGTTGCAATCAAAAAGCAAAGAAGAAAATACAGTCAACATGCGGTACGCCGTAAGGGAGAAAGTGCTAATCACCTATTCGGATTGGCATAAAGTGCCCCGAGCCACCAAAGAGGATATGTGGACAGAGCTCAAAGGAACGGTCGAATTCCCCGAAGGAGTTGAAGAACTCGTGCGTCGCGATGCATTGATGACCATGGATGCGGCGTGGAGAAACTTCAAGGCGAGGCTGAACGTAAATTATGTGAAGCAAAACCGGTCAACCGTCGGAGACTACCCAAGATTACAGCCATACTGGGATGAGTTCGTGGCGATGAAGCAATCAGAAGCAGCAAGGAAGTCCAGTGAGGACCACATTAGCATCGCAAGAAGGAATACTCACCCCCACAGACTTGGCACGAGTGGGTACACTGCAAAATTGCTCAATGGGAGAGGCAGAATTACAAGCGATCCAACAGATCGGGCACAAGTCCCTTGGTCGGACTACTCTGACCGAAAGTGAAGCACTACGTGCTAGCGAGGGCAGATCTCTTGTCTATTGGGAGTTTATCATTCAAGAGCAGCGAAGACGAAGCAATGACACAAAGAGTTCATCAGTTTTACGCCCAGTCCACCCAAGGAGCCTTCCACCCAAACAGGGAGAAAGACGAGCTAACAGCGGCCCTAGGAAACAAAGAGCACCCTGCCAACACGAGGCGCTGGGGTCAAGGTTCCATGGAAGATGGGATTCTCAAAGACGAAGACTCTTATAGGAGTCAAGAGAGCTAAAGAAGAGCGGCCGAAAGCAGAAATGGAAAGTATGAAGGAAAGGGTTCGCGAGAATTACAACCCACCATTCAAGAACAAGTTCAACGACAAGTACAAGAAGCCTTGAGCCGACGCAGTCGAAAATGCTCTCTCCAAATTTCTGTGTCGTCGGCAAATTGCGTGTCCACGCCATTAGTACAAGCGACCTAAACCATTATCCCAGGATCTACATACAGACCCCACACTCGTCACTCAACGTGCTCGTGATGAACATCTTTCTACAAAGGCTACTACAGGGGTAGTTTATCCGTGCCAACAAGGGGTGTCTCGCACAATGCCCCGATAGCGCCAGTTATCCAAAGGTCCAGTGGACACACAGTATTTGTACGCTTTGTCGATATCAAAGCTAGAAAACCTCGCCAATGACGAGATAACAACTCTAGGAAGTGTCGCCCACTCATTCATCCAATGGCGCTAAGCGTGACATCGTCTTGGACCATCCATTAGCCGCCTCTCTCGACATCGTCTTGGACCATGCAATGCCGACCTCTCTGCAAAGGTAATCACAAGATCCGTCTACCAAAGACATGAGAGTGAAATGGTGAAGAATCAAGATGAGGTACCAAAGAAATCCATTGAGGGCCCCATAAAGATGGCCACTGTTAGTACTCCAACGCAGAAACTCAGAACACCGGTACTTCAAAGGACAAACCTACAACCCCGATCCCAAAAATGGCACTTTAGACAGCCAGATCGCTAGATCAGGAAGCCAGACCGAGTATGATGTCGTGCGTGAAAAAAGTAAGGGCAAGGAAGTCCGATGAACAAGATAATCAACCAAGATTGAAATTCGAGGTAGGAAGCCCTTAGTCACCGATTCGGTTAAATCTAACACCCATGATGCAGCGATTACATGCATGGTACATGGAGCAATCCAACCAAGACGCACTCTCAAGGTGATCACCGCAGCTTTCCATGAGGAACATTTTCACCACGAGGGCTTTGGCTACTTCTTAATAGAATTCGATAACTTGCACAACTTGTTCTATCACGAGCGCCTCGACATATGTTTTTTGAGATGCTGGACACTGTAAGTGTCTAATATATCAATCTTGGTCTACATTCACGTAATACCGATAAATGTCATGTCTAACTATTTCGTTATATAGATACGAGATGAAGGAACTACGAAGAACCAAGGGACCAGTGGGATTTCTCGACCCGGGAACGGTTTGCCAAGACGAAATTGTGAGAGTACCAAAGGAGGTCGAGGAGTACGTATATAAAGCTTTGCTTAAACTACAAGACAAGGAGTTTATACTTGTACCATACAATTTTCAGTAAGTTCCTCACTAGCTAGTTAAATTACTCGTTGATTTTGTTATTTACTTTGACGTAAGGACTAATGGCTATGGCATCCAGATTCCACTGGATTCTCGTAGTAATTCATCCAGACAAGAGCAAGATGTCGATCATGGATCCAATGGATAAACCTAAAGCAGACTATGAAGTGATGACACGCTTAATAAATGAGGCGCTCAAAAGATATTGTCAAGAGCACGAGACACCGCCATACAAAAAATCCCTTACAATCTGTATTAACTTTCCCAGATGCACGCAAGGAATATTCTTATATCGTATTTCATAGTAAATAGCTCCTTCGACGACATCTTAGTTCATTCGATTTTCGCAAAGGTCACAAGCGCACGCCAAGGAACAAATTTATGTGGGTACTTCTGTGCCAAGACATGCGTGAAATCTTAGGTTGCACAATAAAAGACAATGATGTGGAGGTCACATAAGACATGACACATCGATTCGCCACTCAATTTCTATATACTCTCTTAATTTTTTTCATACTTACAATACCAAGTTGTCTCACGGTAGGATCGCTTGCTCAAATCCAAGCCATTCAGGGGCAGCTCGCCTACTTCATCATGAAGGAAGTACTCAACAAAAACGGCGAGTTTTATGACGAAGACAACAACGATCCACTCCTCCATACTCATTTCTCACATCACGTGTCTCCAACCTCCGAAGACCCATAGGCTTCTAGTTTAGGAAACTAGTTTCGGCTTTTGTTACTTCAATTTTTTTTCATTACAAAGTGTAAATAACTCTTTCTTCCTTTGAAATGGGAACCCCTTCTTTCGTCAATGCCACTTCTCTTGTCAGTGGTTGATGCTTCAGTGGGAGAATCTATTTTGACTGTAAAAATGTTGTTTACTTTGTTAGCAAAGCATGACAAGGCCAGAGTGATTCAAACACTGTTATTTGTGACTAGGATAAAGACACTGCTCCAAATTAGTGAAGTTGGTATCGATTTTCTTTTATTTTCTGTTGAATGATTCTGGAGATTTGTTTTCTTTAATAATCGCAATTGACCTTTTAGAAACCTTTTGCTCCTAAGAGATAATATTCCATTGACATGTTTTGCTAATTCTGAATGTTTGTGGATGTTGTAGGAGAGGCAATTGCTTTGGGGTTTCAGCATTACATACTATCCCTGAAAAATGCTTTGATGATTCCCACAATGTTTGCTAATTCTGAATGTTTGTGGATGTTGCAGAAGAGGCAATTGCTTTATGGTTTCAGCATTACATACTGTCCCTGAGAAATGCTGTGATGATTCCCACAATGTTATTAATCTTACCATGTGCATTATATTATTTTTTGCATAAATATTTTCCATTGCATATTTAACATTTCTATTTTTCCTCTCGCCTTTCAAACTTTACCAATAGCATCATTGTTCCCTTCTTGTATTTCATGGTAAGTATTATCATTTGATTCTCTTTTTTTGGTTATTTAGGATATTGTGTTACATACTTACATGACAATATCTCGACAAGAATAGCAATGTTCATTTTCGTATATTTCGTCTATCTCGCTTATTTTTCATGTCTCAGGCACACATGCATCTCTCAAGTGCTCATTTCAATTTTTAGAAATAGACTACATCTCAACCTGCTAGTGTTTGTCTTCTTATTTTCTTCTATGGTTGCTACATTGTTCCTATTAACCTATACCTTTCTATTTAATATTTATAGTTTCTATTGGGATAATTGTCGCTATTGAATTGTTGGTCAGATCACGATGAATTACGGCAAGATGGAATTCAATGACTATATATATATATATATATATATATATATATATATATATATATATATATATATATATATATATATATATATATATATGGCACTCATTAGTGCATATTCAAGACTTGGGAACTTCGATATGGCCAAACAAGTAAATGATGCTCTCGATGTAATTTTCTTTTAATTTTTCTGCACCTTTAGGTTCCAATTCTCCTTACACATGATGTAATGCATATTTTCTTAATTGGATAGATAATGGTTATTACTACAAAATGCTAATGTTAAGAAACTAAAGAAAATCTGCTTGAGCACATAATATCTTCGTAACATAGAATGAGGCCTACAATGTAATTTGTTATATGTGATACTTATAAAACCATCCTTGTTTCCTTAGGTTCTTTTGGATAAGGATATTGTGTGTGTGTTTTTGCTTTTCCCTCCTGCCTCTTCTAGGTTTTAAGTAGGCAGTAACAGATTGAACACTTTCAATTGGGAACAATTGTGAACTCATTTTCTGTGCAATATGTATTAAGGTGTTTGTGCTATCTTGAAGCATGGACAAATAATGGCCTTGCACTTTCAGATAAAAGACTGCATGACTCCTTATAATGGTGACTGTAACATCCCAATTTTTTACCTTTTAAATTGTTTAATATTATTTTATTGCAATTTATGATTTTTGTGAATTTTCTGGATTATTTGGATTTTCTAAGATCTGTCGAAAATATGTGAATTTAAAGTATATCGTCTTTATTAAAGAATTATTTTATAAATAGATAATTTCAAAGTAAGATTGTGTCAAAAATATTTTATTGAGCTATGAGGTCTCACAGTATTTTCTGGAAGTTTTAATGGTGTTTAAGGGGTTTAAATAAATCAAATACATCTGAGTTTTTTTTTTTAGAAAAAGGAAGGATGGGGAAGAACGTTCGTGAGTAGCAGTCGCCGTGTCTTCGATGAAGACTTGGGGCGCGCCAGAGCCGACGTGTCCGAGTCGAAATCGTGAGCGAGCAAGTCTCTGAGTCCGAACCGTGAAGCTTTGCGACACGTTTGGCTGGGACGTGTTGGCGTAGCCGCGTAGGAAGTGTACGGGAGCATGTGTTACCGCCAAGGTTTGGAAAGATGGAGCGTAGCCGACTCAAATCCTCCAGCGCTGGCGCCAAAATCAGCGAAGGACTTCCGTTCACCAGCACGTGGTCGAGTCGGACTCAAGCTCGCCAGCGCAACGCCAAAGCCGACTCGAGCTCGGGTCCATCTGCGCGGGAGTAGCAAAGACGTGGCCGGTTCGAATTGTTAGCCAGGCGACGAAGCAATCAAAGACTCGGATCGGAGACCTTTCCAGGCGCGCGGGAAAAGAAGGACGTCCGGCATTGCGTGACCAATTGAAACTCCGAGCTGGCGCCAAATTCGGAAGGAGACTCGAGTCCTTCCGTGTCCGCGCGGGAGAAAAAGGAAAGGCTTGGCCTGTTAAGCATGCGCCGGCCGAAGCAAACAAGGAAACGAAGTCCGTTTTCGCGCGGGATAAGGACACCTGGGACTATTTAAGCGGCGCATGGCCTCGACAAAGGAACCAAGCAACCAGAAATCGGCCGAGCGTCGCCCAAAGAAAAATAGCGAGCGGCAGGAAATCGAGAAGCAATCGAGAAATTCGCGCCGTTGTCTGAGGAGGAAATCACGAAGCGTGTCACGCCGTCCGAGGGAAGTTGCAGCCGCCAGAGATTTCTGCAAGCGTACGCCGAAGTTGTCGCCAAGGTTATCGCCTTCGCCTCCGTGAATTCAAGTCGCCGTCGCTTCATCGCCGATCGGGAATTTCGTCACCGCCGGATCATAATCGTGCACGAATTCGCCCACATCATCATCGGAATCGTAAGCGCCTCCGATTAAATATCGATCGTTGGATTTAAGTCGGGCGATTGATATTAGACCACGAGTAGATTTACCGTAACCGCTAGATCAAGTTCACCACCTAGATTTCACCACGCTTTTGTCCGTGACAAGCTGGGGCGGAAAATTCGGATTTCCTTTATAAAAATAATTCGAAAGATTTAGAATTTCTAATTCCGAGTTTAGTTTATTTTCAAAATTTCTAAATGTTATAACTTTTACATATGAACTCCGATTTGGGTGATTCAAACTCCTAAAAATTTATAAAACTCAAGATATATCTAATGGGGGTTTTTATTTGAATTCTCGAGTTCATTTGCTATTTGTTCTTGGTGTCTATTTGCTATTTGGTTTTGGTGTTTATTTGCTATTTCTTCTCGATTCGCGTAGACGTTGAGTTGAGCGGGGTTTCGGAGAAGGAATTATCAACTCAGGATCAATCTTCGGAGCAATACCAGGAGTTTAAGCAAGGCAAGTTGTGCTTTGATCATGTTGCACCCATAAATTAGATTGCATGCTATTTTGGTTTATCACCACCAGAAAACAGACAATCCTTGACAGTCTCAGTTTTTCCTGACAGGCCCACCGAGCCTGTGAGGCATTTCTATTTTATTGACGGGAGTTTTAGCGACGCCAGAAAATTATAATTTTTTGACTCGTATAAAACCACCGCCAGAAAAAAATATATTTTCTCGACGATTATAATGCATCACGAAAAATAATTTTTGACCGGCGCAAACCGTCAGGTTTATAATTTGGCTGTGGCGCCAACAATATCCTAGCGCCAGCCGCCAGGGACCCGCTGCGCGCCTCCCCCAAAACCCTATCATCTTTCCCCAAATCCCTCTAGTGCCAGCCGCCAGGACCCGCGCGTGGCCTCCCCCCAAACCCTATCAACTTCTTCCCCAACTGTTTAGCGAGTCGCCAACGACCACGGCCTCCCCCAAAACCCTATCGACTTCTTCCCCAAACACTCGGACTCCCCAAATCTCTAGCGCCAACGACCCACCCCATCGTGACTGGTCGCCTCATTGTCGCTAGATTTGTGGCCATCGCGACCGGCCGCAACCTTGATCGATCTCTACCGTAAGCACTCTCCGCTCTCGTACACCTTCTCTCTATTCTCTCCCTCACCGCCGCACCGAAGTCCGCAAGCGCCGGCGAGGCGGTCGAGGTAGGCGAGGATTTTTGCTTCATCTCATAAGCACTCATGCTCATCGCCGTCGACAGACTACGCCGCGCCGCTGGCGCAGTCGCTGCTACCACCTCGCTGTTTTCTCGCTGGTCACCTGCAGCCGGTTTTTCCGGGCGATGGAACCAGCCAAATGGTTAGTGTTAGGGATGGCATGCCCGCCCGGAGTTCAACGCCACAACAAGATCCGGAGCGCCACGGCACGCGTGCACGGCAAGCAATAAACAAGCCGGCGGGCGGCGGCCAACGCCATGCGCAAGGACTACTGCGTGCTCAAGCACTCGAGCGACAGGTACGGCGAGAGCGTGTTCGTGAACACCACCGCCAAGGTCGACGCGCTCTGGATCTACGACAAGCAGACCGGCAACTGCAGCAGCGAAATCAAGCGTCCTGGTCCGAAATCCTTTTGCTTTTCTAGGATCTAATATGCTTGTCACTATTATATAATGTCTTAGGCATTCAGCACTTAGTAAAGCAGGTGGGGACGTGGCTGCTCTGCAATTGCATGCGGCTGCCGAGACTGGAGAGTAGTTGAGATGGTGAACCTCCACTCCTTACGGATGTTTTGATTAGTCTCATGCTTTCCAGGAATGTTTTGCCCCTTTTCTTTCCTTTTGGCTTCTCTCTTTTTTGTGTGTGTGAGAAATTTCCTGTTGAGTTCTTGCCACCACGTTCACTTTCTTCTCCACACACACATTATTTTAAAAAGATAATTTATTTTGACCTTCATGGGAAGTTTTTTGGATAAGTTGTATTAGTTAATTCAGGCCATGCGTTGTTTTCGCTTTGCTCTCTCTCTCACACACACACACTCTCCAGATTTAGGAAGTGGACTTTTGGTTGGCCAACTAATATCTTATGATTTCCATGAACATTACTGATTGGACTCAAACGGTGTTGACCTTAAAATATAATATTGTCTCCATTTTTTCCCTCAAATTTTGATTAAAAGGTGTTGCTTGAGAGAACCCAATAATGGCAATATTTTTATGAAGGAAATTTAGAAATACACAAATATACAATGATAAGCATGACAATGTCTGAAATTATATCGATTCCTCTCCAAATATTGACCAAGAAGGATCCACAGTAGATTAACAAATAATGAGTATGATCTGACAGGAAAATTACTTATATAATATAATCTTGCTGACCAAAGACTTTGTAGTTCATCCAAGACCGGTGGAGGGCCAGTACTCGACATTCTGAATGTGGTTTAAATTAATCTGGTTGTTTCTTAAAAAAAAAACAAATCAGACTAATTTACCATATTTCTGGTCAGTAAACTTCTGATCCTGGCCTGCTGTGACTCCTTTGATTTGATCAATCCGTGAACAGATTAATTGTTCGGTGCAATATTGACTTCAGAAGGTCGTTTGTTGGATAGATTTTGGTCCACATTTCCATCCATGGACTGGACTTGGAAGAGCTAATTCAATTGAACTTAATTAGCATCATCGTAGAAACGTTCTTCGATCAAATAAATTTTACGCAGGCAAAGTTGACAAGTTCATGCGCTGATGTATATACGAGCATGACACATATGTGTAGTTATCTTGTTTCTGCGGCTTGCTGATACCTAGCTAAGTGATCTGCTAGTCAGTAATTACCGACAACTGACGTCTCCAGTGCCCTATGGTGTGGCATGTTCGATCTTCTTGCTTTGCTTATTGCTACCACTGCTTAAAATCATCGGCACATCTGCTGATCTTTCAGTTACCTTAGTCTTAACGCTGCTGCCAATTTCAATCTATTTTTACATCAGGAAGTTGTAGTATATCGTTTTTTTTTCTGACATCAAGTCGTATCTTTTGTGGAAGGGTGCAATGACAAGGTGCATGTTGGAAGTTGTACTGTTCCGGCCATTTGCATGTTGGAAGCACTGAAAACAGCTGACAATCAATCGGAGATTGCTTCTTTTCCATCCATTTGCATGCATTTGTCACGGTTCACAATTGCCATAAACCATCTGATTTCCCTCACATACTACATTTACTTATATTTTCCTTTGGGCCTGTGTTTGAAGCCCGGCCGTAAATGTTCTGAACCTATGTATTGAAAGGTCACATTCGAGACTGCGTGTATGAATCGTGAAACCTGCTTCAGCTTAGTAGTTTGTGTTGGAAGTCTTGGTTCCCTATATACTCTGAAAGAAATATTAATCTTTTCTGCTTCTAATTGCAGATACGGAGGTGACCATAACACGGCTGATCTGTTTTTCATTTAATTGCATTAGTTTTCATCTTGTTTTCTGCTCTTTCAATATTATAACTTTGCTATTACCTCTAGGGGCCTCATCTCACAACGTTGTCATTTTTGGATGATAGCAGGTTTGGTTTGTGTTGATTATGTGCAGCATTCCTCCTTCATTACCATCCTGTCATTCTTGAAGTTCATAAATGATCAGCTGTAAGTGCTTTTTGTGTATGTTCTGTCTAGTCCTTTCAAATGCTCTGTGATGCCCATAACTCTGATGCTAAAAATTTATAAGCATGAAATGTTTTGGTCGGGTCTTACTTCTAAGGGGGTTTTGTGAGCAAGAACAATTTGCAGTTATTAGTGTTTTAGCTCATTCTTAGAGGAATCATGTCACTTGATTTAATTTGTTCCGCTAGTCAGTAATGCAGCAGCTGCTATACACTGCAAATCCATGCAACTTTGACAAAAGTAATGCACCATTCCTTTTTTACCGTAATGGAAACGAAATCGGAAACCCATTCTTAGAGGAAGCAGTGAACACATAAGAGTAACCCTTCGTGTGCACTTGTTAAGTATCAATTCTTCTATGATTTTCTATTGCAGGAAGATTACGGAACGCTCAAGCTCTTCATACTTTTACTAACAATTATTATTGGTAAGCTCTAGCCTATCTTATTTTATCGCACAACTATTCCGTGCAGCTGCTCTAATATGGTAATTATGAGAATAAGATTGATATTGCTTAGTCAATTGGGTTATAGTATAGAATCTTGTCTACTAAATTAGTCAATTGGTGGTTTCATCTTAAATTAGGCACAACACTATATTATATTTGTACAATACAAATGCAACATATGTAGTTTAAAAAATACAAATTTATAACTGATATATTCATACTGTCATGCACAGAACTATTTCATGGCAGACCATGAATGGATGTATAGTGGCTGGCAGCGTGGTAAAGCTCCCTCTAATGAATGGATTGAACGCACTACACAGTTCTTAGATCATGCATTCTCTATTGCTGGGGTAGTTGAAGGTGACACCATTAAGTGTCCATGTGCAATGTGTAGAAACTATTTTAGGCACAATAGGCATACTACAGAGTTGCACTTGAGTAAATATGGGTTTAGGGCAAACTATCAAACATGGACAACACATGGTGAGAGACTTGACATTACGCATGAAGAACATGGCCTTTCAATAGATAATGGGGAAATCAATGAATGTAATCGGATGGACAATATGTTGAATGACCTAGGCGGTGACCATCTACTGGCAGTTGATGAGGAGCCAACACGCTCTGCCGTGCTTTCTATAGAATGGTCACTAGTGCCGATGAACTAGTCCATGAGAACACAACACACTCAAGTTTGTTCGCTATCGCCGCTTGCTAGCTATAAAGTCACAATACAATATGTCAATTGCACACTACGATGATGTATTACAGCTTAATTCATGAACTTTTGCCTCTGTGAGTCTAAGTTATCGAGGATTTCTACCGCTCAAAAAGTTATTGGAGGGTCTCAGATGCCATATGAGAAAATTGATGTGTGTTATAATAACTGCATGCTTTATTGGAAAGATAATGAGCATAAAGACAAGTGTGAGTTTTGTGATATCTCTCGCTATGAGGTAGGCCAGAATAAAGTCCCACGTAAAGTGCTACGGTACCTCCCAATTATAGATAGACTACAAAGGTTGTATGCACATGAGGGGACATCAAAGTTAATGCGGTCGCATAGTCCCTCAACATCTGGTAAGATGGTGCACCCATGTGATGGGGAAGCTTGGCAACAATTTGATGAGGACTTCCCAGACTTTGCAATTGATCCTAGAAATGTGCGACTTGCTATAGCAACTGATGGTTTCACACCATTTAGTTTGGGTGCTGCTCCTTACTCATGTTGGCCAGTGTTTGTGTCTCCATTAAATCTTCCCCCAAGTATGCTCTTGAAGCCAGAGTACATTTTTCTTGGCCTTGTTATCCCTGGTCCCGACATCCCGAAAGAAATTAAATATTCTAATGCAACCTTTAGTTGATGAACTTATCAAGTTGTGGGGGGGCGTACAAACTTGGGATGCTTCACTTAAGCAGAACTTTACAATGCGAGGAGCATATCAATGGTCAGTCCATGATTTCCCTGCTTATGGTAACTTTTCTGGTTGGAGCACACATGGTTTATTTGCTTGCCCAGAATGCTTATGTGAGGGCAAAGCATTTCAACTCCGTAATGGTCGTAAGGCTTGTTGGTTTGATTGTCATAGACGCTTTCTACCTAGAGACCACGAATTTAGAACCCAAGGTAATGCATTTCGAAAGAACACAATAATTCTTGAGGAGGCACCCAAGCATTTAAGGGGAGAGGAAGTTGAAGCCCAAATAGACAAATTTGTAGCTAATACGAAAAACTTTGGTAAACTACACAATTGGACCCACAAAAGCTGCTTTTGGCAACTTCCATACTTTAATAAATTAAAGCTTCGACACAACATTGATGTGATGCATAATGAGAAAAATGTGGCTGAAGCTATATGGAACACATGCTTTGATATACCTGATAAGACCAAAGATAATGTGAAGGCGAGACAAGATTTAGCTGAGATTTGTCACCGTCCTTCACTACACTTGGAGCTGAAGGACAACGGGAAATGGCACAAGCCTAGGGCACCTTTTTGCATCAATAAGAATGATAAGACAACTATCCTTAAATGGTTTCAAGAGTTGAAGTTTCCCGATGGGTATGCATCCAATATTAGGCGAGGTGTTAACTTGCTACAAAGGAAGATTTTTGGCCTCAAAAGTCATGACTTCCATATATTCATGGAACGGTTGCTCCCAGTTGCATTTCGTGGCTTCCTTCCAGACAATATATGGGTATGTTTGGTTGAGCTCAGTTTTTTCTATAGGCAGTTGTGTGCTAAAGAGATTAGCAAGGATGCCATAGCCTCACTAGAACAGAATGTCGTGGTGCTTCTATGCAAACTAGAGAAGGTATTTCCTCCAGGCTTCTTTAATCCAATGCAACATCTAATCATACATCTTCCTTCTGAGGCTCGACTAGGAGGCCCTGTTCAGGCCCGTTGGATGTACCCATATGAGAGGTAAAATAAATAAGACCACTATTTTTTTCTATCCTAATGATATATGTAATTAATTGGTATGGTCTATGTAGGTGCATACAAAAACTTAGGAAGAAAGTGCGGAATAAGGCTCGAGTTGAGGGTTCCATTGTTGAGGCTTACTTAGTTGAGGAGGCTACAAATTTTCTATCACTATATTTTAATCCGAAAGTTCGGTCAATTAGAAACAAGACACCTCGGTATGATGATGGTGCTCCACATTTCAAAGCTCATGTGATCTTGACATATTTAAATACCCGGTCGATGCATTAGCCCTCGGGGTTGTCGTGATCTCACAACAGAAGAGTACAAGGTTGCTTTCTTGTACGTATTGACAAACTTGTCAGAGATGGATGATTACTTCGAGTATGTGCTGAAATTATGTAACCTAGGTCATTTTTCTTTGATTATTTTTGTATAATTCTAACTAACCATGTTTATGTAGCAAATTTTGTAAAGAACAATGGAAGAGTAGAATGAAACCATCTGAAAAGCAACTTCAAGATTTGAGGTTGAATGGTTGGAAATCAAGCCGTCCTATGCATCATGGGCCCAATTTCTTTGATTGGTTTAAAAGTGAAGTAATTATCATCAACACTTGAACTTACACACCTGAAAAACGTCTTTCTAGCAAACTGACAGCATCAAAAACTAATATAAATGATTTTCTATTTGCAGTGCAAGAAGTCATCTACCATTCCTAATAGCTTACGCCAAATGTCTTATGGTTTTCGCACTAGAGTTGCCACTTATGGATGCTATGATGTGAATGGATATAGATTTCGTTCATCAAAGTATGAGAGCGGGAAATCTGGACTGACTACAACCAATAGTGGTGTTTGTGTGTCTTGTGTTGATGAGAACAACAACGTGTTGGAGTATTATGGTGTCATTGAAGACATCATAAAAATTACTTGGGAAGGCAGTATGCAACTTGAACTGGTTTTATTTGATTGCCATTGGTTTGATCCAACTCCAAATGGAATTAGGCGAACTGAAAATTTGGGGTTGGTAGAGGTCAATCACACAGTTAGGCTTTTAAATTTTGAACCATTTGTTATGGCAAGTCAAGTTACACAAGTATATTACCTACCATACCCATGTAAGACCAGATTAGATCTATTAGAATGGTGGGTTGCATATCACGTAGCTCCACAGGATATATTCCTCCAAATAATAGCAATGGTGGTTTGAACCTCCCAAGGACAAACACAACAAATGGAGTTCTATCAGGAGGATGGTTTGGAAGGCACCTTTCTTATTGACTTAGGGAATGACTTCGAATTTTCACTTCCAGTGATCTCAGATGAAATAACAAATCCAAAAGATTTGGAATTTTTACGATGCCAGAATGTTCATCCTGGAGAAGATGAGCAAGAAATTGTTGAAGATGAAGATGAATATGATGAGGATGAAGATGATGAGCTTCAACCTCCAAATTATGATCCAAATGATTTCTGACTTTTGTGTTGTTGTCCTTTAATTATTTCTTTAAAATACCTTATGTAGTTTGTACTTGTGATTTTGATGTATGCAGCTGGACTATTGGAACTACTAATTTACTTGTTCTCTGTTTCATGCTAACTCTTTCTTTTGATGTTCCATGTGGCTTCGACAAATCCCACTCGACATGCATATCTAAATGGTGATAGAATGGCAATAACCTCAAATTGTAACAATGCAGATATGAAGCATAGTCATACCATTCAACGTGGAGGTTGCGGCGTCAAGCATCGCCTCCCGGATGAGAAGTGCTTCGCACCAAGAATACCAACAATGCTCATGGCACCAGAATACCAACAATGCTTCACAAAGGACTATTGGTAGTGGTAGTACTGTAGTGGCAATGGAGCCGCTCAACAAAGGGGAGGAAGAAGAAGTCGCGACCAAGTTACATATGCTCATGGTCGGGCAAGATTGCCTTGATACGGAGGGTGACAAGTGAGTAGACTTGTGTACTTGTGCATTTCCTAGTTATGTGCATTAGTGCATTACAAATCTTTAATTGTTATTAACATATATATGACTACAATGCCAACTGACCTTGCCATGATTAATTCATGTGTAGACAATTCAAGTATGCCAATTACCATCCCAACAAAGAGTACACATATCAAGCATGACTTGGAGTTATTCTCAAGCATGAGTACCTGTGTTGTGGAGGACAAGGATGAGCACGGTAATATCCTCAATACCCGCCCTGCGTTGGCATGGGATGATTATTATGTTAATGAAGACGATGAGGGAATAACTGCTGCAGATCGAGTAAAACGAGAGTTTTGGGTATGGACATACTTGTAGTTCATAGAGATAAATTATTTAGTTGACTATTAATTGCCCTTGCCCTCTTATGTAGCATTTGTTTGAAGTTGACACAAACAATAAGGAAGAAGCAGACCTTGTGCTCGAAAACTATGCAATGGACCGTGTGAAGCAAATGATGTATCAAGCACGTGTTGATGCCGTCAAGGAGTACTATAGAAATCAAGGAGAGGATATCGATGACACGTTGGCACGTCCAAGAGAACTTGAGTATGAGCAATACTTGAATAGTAAGATTTGGTGGTGCAATGACATAGTATGGCCACATCTTTGTCGTAACTGGTGTACCGATCAGTTCAAGACAAAACGAAGGAGAGGCCAAGAAGCACGGTTCAAATCTGACGATATTGCTCAAAATCGAGGTGGTTCGCGACCATATACAGAGACCCAACAATACCTGGTTTGAAATCTTACCTACAATGATTATTAGTTTATGATATGTTGTTTAGTGCCACATTACATCCATATTGTTCTGAACTTAAATCACAAACATTAGTATGCTTAGACCATATTGCCGCTTCCCAGACATTAAAATGATGAATCATTTCAGTAAAGAGGTATTGTTGGCTGCTTCAACATTTACTTCTTACATATTTTCCAATTCCCATCTGTTGACCTTACTGGAACACTAGATATGATATCTTTCTTCTCTTCTAAACCTTACTGGAACACCAGATGTGATACTTTTATGTATGCATTTTAAATTGATAACATAGCTGTTCCTGACACCAATGGCTATCCAAAAGATGTCATCCACTATCATTAATATTAAAAATAGTTTTGGCACAGGTAACAATGGTAGAATTATGTAACTGTGACCGTCGATTATAATTATATAAGACAGGAAGAAATGGTGCTTCTACTAATCTAGGAACATAATTTGTTTTACCTTCCACAGTTCCACTTAACTGATACATATTTTTTGGCTATTTAGGCAAGTACAATTCCATTTTTATTAGTATTCTCCTGTGCATCATTGTTAGATGACTTAGATTAGCTATTGTGTCATAACATGGCCACACCTGGTTGCAAGGTGTTTTTCCACAAGATGCTTGTGAAGAATTTTCTTATCGTGAAGTAATAAAGTGCCTTTAATGTGGCCGCTAGCTTGTACCGCTACATGTTACAACTTATGCCCTCAGATCAAAACCCAATGGGTTATGCATGTTCAAATGATTCATCATATTATTTACAGAATATTCAGAGATAGTAAGTTACTAAACAAATCATAGAAGGCTAAAACTAACTTCATTGCTTCGTCATGTCGAGGAACACAAATATGGACCATGTAGGCTACTTGGCTTAACACATATGTCAGAATGAAGTCGTGCATGAAAAATGTGGATAGTAGTGGTAGTAGTGGTCCAATTAGCGACCAAAAAGCACGTAAACACATTGTAAGTTCTCCTTTGTTTGTGTTCTTTCAAGTTAACTTATATTTTAGGAACAAAGCTTAAATATTGCTTTTGTTCTAGGATGATTACTCTGCACTGCTATGGCTCAATATCCGGATGATTGGGAGCACGACCACTTGATGGAAGCATATTGTACAATATCAAGCGGTGGCATGCCCCATGGCCGTGTACCAATTGGGAATGGTGCTATCAAGAAGGTTGATATTCTATCAGCTGCCAAATCAAGAAATATTAGGCCATCCAATTCCATCTCTTATCGAAATGTGGTTCGACATAATCAAGAACTACTCCAAACACAAGAAGTTCACCGCCAAATGATCTTGGTAATATTGTTAATTCACACACATTTTCAATTCATGTAACTATTGAATTGGTCAACTTCAAATGGTATTTTTCAAATGTAGATGCTTTTTGAGAAGATAGGCGAACAACCACCACCAGAGATGCTACACCGTGGAACACCTACACAAGCACGGGTAACAACATTTAATACATACAATTATTACCTTACGTACAAACAAAACCCCCTATGAGCTTCCTACATTTGGCACCTGTCATTTGGAGGGCTAATTGGCTTAGAAAGCTAATATTTGTTGGTGTGTCAGAGTGTCAACAAGCAAGCAAAGAAAGGAGCGAGTGGACTCGTGTTGAATGTTCTAAACATGGGCATAACCTCAATCATTTAATTATAGTTGACGGTAAGGTGGCAAATGACTTTTTGCTACATAGTACACCCATACTTGTGACTGTTGTGAGGTTAGACTAATATTGAGTATATGCTAAGCCTTGTATGTTCTTGAGCTAATTATTTTAATCTTAAATAGTTTTGAGTTGTTACCATGATTTGTTAACTTGGTAGATCTATGTGGTGCACATTTTGTATTGGATTATGATAACTGAAACAATATTACAAGCTATAATGATTTATTTAAGTAAAGTTGACATAATTTGCTCACCTTGCAAAGAAGGGATCGGTTCCTCCCATGTGGGCTCACAACAGATGATCACGCCGCTGATGGAGATGCTACTGTCTACCTACATGGAGAACTATGGTGACGGCATTGATGGAGACAACCACCATGCTACCAATAACAACACCAAATGATGGACGAAACAACACCAGCGATGGACGAAACTAGTTGTCGCCAGATGAATTTCTATGATATCTTGCAGTTCTTTTGACTAACAAAACTTTAATGTTGTGGAAATGAAGCATTCTGTATGTGGTGCTTGACTTTTGATGACTTTTAGTTAGATGCAGTGCTTGACTTTTGTATGACTAGGATGTGCTGATGAATCTCTATGTGGTAGCCACTTTTGCATGACTATTGATGACTAATGTATATCCCAATGATGGGACTGTTCTATGGAAGCTAAACTTTTTATATGTTTGTTGATTGATGCATGGATATGTGTTCAATTGATTAATGCATGGTTGTGTGAATCTGCCAAGTTCATTTAAGTTCTTATTGTTGAATCTACAATATGTTCAATGTACATATTGCTGAATCTGCCAAGTTGATTTAAGTTCTTATGTGCTTTGGAGCTCTCGAGTTGTTCGACTCGACATTAAAGGTTGCCGTGACCGATGCTCATGTGACACTGACAATAGCGAGTTGCTTTCAACATAAAAGCCTGTACATATTTTACTGACGAGTAAAAGCCGTCGGGTTTAAGTTTCGGGTTGGCAAGGAATTATTTCCTGATGGGTGGAAACCGCAAGTTAAATTTTCTCGACAGAATGTAATGATCAAGGTAATGCTTTTTGTCGACGGGTTAAAACCGCAAATTAAACTTTCTCGACGGGTATAGAACGATCAAGATAATGCTTTTTCCTCGACGGGTTACAAACCGTCGCTTTTAATTTCTTGACGGTAATATAGCGCCTGTGGTAATAGTTTTTACTTGCGGGTTAAAACCGTCAGGTTTAATTTTCCTCACGGGTATGAACAGTCAAGGAAATCTAATTTTTACTGACAGGTAGTACCGTCAAGGTTTGTTTTACTGAGGGGTAGCCGTCAGGCAAATTCGATTTTCCTGACCAGCTAGGGCTGAGAGGTTTTGCCTGACGGTTACCCGTCAGTAAAATAAAACCTGACGGTTTCTTATATTTTCTTGACAGTTTGTGGCCGTAAGGGATTGTCTGTTTTCTGGTGGTGTATCTTATCACTTGTTATTTCATGTGTACAAATGATTTTGACCTAGATTGGGATTAGATATTATACCCTCTCGAATTACACCCTACCTTGTTAAAATTGTATACCATGATCCACTTGTCACCCTAGGATGGTTAATTATAGTTGGTTAATAGAAAATCAACATGGATGGTTAGAACGGAATAGAATTGCTTAGCCATGCCACGTCATCACATGCTCTTGGAATATTGTTTATTAATCTTGACTAATGGAATATGGAACTATGATAATAATTTGTGGGCCATGTGTGGTCGCACAAAGAGATTGAGTTGTTGTGACAATGAGTCAATGAACGATGTTGATTTGTGAAGAGCACGTGGTGTTTGGTAATCAACTGGGTGGGAAAATGATTTAAACCGAGACAAGTGGCAAGATTGTTTCGTGGGCCAAGAGTGGCAATTGGCTATGATTTGGTTTTGGTGGGCCAAGAGTGGCAATTGGGCTGTCAGATTTGGTGGGCCAAGAGTGGCAATTGGGCGGTCGTATTTGGTTTTATGATGAACTTTTGGTTAGTCTTGCCTCGGTCAACTAAGGGTAGTTAATTAAAACAAACAACTAGATGGGATGGCGGGATGCCATGTGGATAATGGAACTTGGATTTAGGATGGAAACCGGTTTATTTGAGAAATGCTGAATCTATTACTTGTTATTATTTGTTTTATCGCTTTCAATCTATGAAGTGTATATGTTTACAAAATGTCGCTTATTGCTTATGAACCATGAGCCTTCCTTGGAATAAGCTCGCATATAGCTATAATAGCATTGCATTCTCATGCACAACTTGTTGAGTACGTGTTGGTGTACTCACCCTTGCTTAACAAACCAACAACAGAGGAGGAATCATCGAAGAAGGACTTTCGTGGACGCGAGTCACTAGGCCAATCCTAGTCACCGCTGTGGTGTCTTGATGGGACATCTACGTTTTCTCTTGCTTTTCCGTCTGATTCGCCTTACTTTATCTTAGACTTGCCCATGTGGCTGAATAAATGTAAGTGATCATAAGATCATACACTAGTTATATTGAATAAATGAAGTCTTATTATTATTATCGTTGTGTATGATGTGATGCTTACCGATGTTAAGCTGTGTGCACTAGCGATTGATCCTGGGACTAGTGCGGTAAACACAGTGGGTCCGAATTGGTGAATTCGGGTCCTTACAGTGACACGGATCAACAGCGAAGGAAAAAGTTCAGTTTTCCTGCATGGCTTATTTTGTTATCTAAACTAGTTTGGGTTGGTGTCAAACTCTGAAAAAAAACTGAGAGTTTCAAGTTTACAAGGTTCAGTCCGGTTCGGTTTGCTGTTCAGTTTCACTTTCAGTTTGCCGGATTGCAAATAGTGTTGTTGTAAGTTCAACCTTCATTAGTTATGGTTTTTGGTGTTAATGACAAATCTAATATTGAGATTATCCATTAATGTGATTTTGTTATTAATGACAAATCTTATATCGAGACTAACTTGTTTATTTAGAATATCCTTGATTAGTCTCATCACATTGAAAAATGGAAAACCCAAGGAATGTATGCGTATTCATTCTAGTATTAGTTGCATACTTTGGAGTCAAGTTAAAGTATGAATGTCCCCATTATATTAACCACAAAATGTGCATCATGTTTCCCAATCCATATATTACATGGATGCACACACTTAGGGGGAGTTCGTAGTTTAACTTGAAAGTCTCTTTGTATTGATCTATTCTTTATTGACACATATAAGGATCAAGACAAAGAAACTAAATCCTTGAGTATATATTCGAAATGTCTAGTTATAGTATACTCATGGTAATATAGGATATACTCCAATATGATCAAATTAAATATGTGCATATTATCTTCAAGTCAATTATATTTATGCACATACACATGTGGGGTTTATTCTATGGTTGATGATTTAGGTAATGGTCATTTCCACATAATTCACACATAATGGATCATTACTTTTCATCAACATGAGTATATGAAAACTTGTGTAGTTAATATATACTCATATCAATTTAAATGATAATTTAAATTGAGTTCACTTGTCTTGTTAATCATTAAAGAACACTTCATCATGTGTTGATGGTGTTCCATGATTAATTGAGGACAAATGAATAGCTCTTAAGTATAATGAAGCATGCGTTGCATTATTGTACTTAAGACTCATATAAATCATTCAAATTGATTTAGGTTGTGCTCAGTTGATCTAGAGGCATCCATTATGTGTTAATGGAGTGCAAAAGATAATTGAGACAACCATACATCTTGGACTAACTATTTTATGAGTTGTGATTGAGTTAGGTCCAGAGATGAATGAGATGATGAAAATGGGATGAGGACGGCATCATGAGGTGATGGGCGTCAAGAAAAGATCCCGAAGTCAAAGAAGAGGAGTCGAGTGATGATCCCGGGGGAGTATCAAGTGATGATCATAAAGACCCCAAAGGGGATTGCTTGTGCGCGGCGGCGAAGGTATAACTAGATAGGCTAAGGACTTTTGTAGTCTTTGAGTCTAAGGTTTTATCGCCGTACTATTAAGAGGGGTTGTCTCCTTGCTTGAGCTTCATCATGTGTTGGTGATCTCAATCCGCGTTCACTCGAGCTCAAACCAAATCCAAATGGTAGACTTGTGGTTGCATTTGGTTTTTGCATAAGAGCTAACCATTCGGCATGTGTTGCGAATGAGTTAAGCTTATGCTTGGTTGTTGTTGGTTTATGCTCTGATTTGCATGTGTTGCAAAGAGGAAGAGTATATGCATTTGGTTTTCGCATAATGCTTTGATTTGTATGTGTTGCAAATAGGATAAGCTATTGCGTTGGCTTTTGCGTGAAGTTCACTTTTGCATGTGTTGCAAATGTTGAAGCTTCATGTTTTGGTTTGCTTCAAAACAAATCTTTCTAAAATCTTGTGGTTGCTTGGAGCTAAGTTTTGCATGTGTTGCAAAAGGAGAGAGCTCAAGCACGATTTGGTGTTTGTGTGTTTGTATGGAGCTAGAGGCTTGCATGTGTTGCAAGTAGAGAGCTCATACATGTGATTTGGTTTTAGTTGAAGTTTGGTTTTGGTGTTGCATGGAACTAGAGAATTGCATGTGTTGCAATTAGAGAGTTCATGCACCTTGATTCGGTGTTGCTTGGAGCTAGACTTTTGCGTGTGTTGCAAAGAGTAGTGCTCAAGCATGATATGTTTATTAAGTTATTTGCAAGTTCGTTGTGCGAATGAACTGAGGCTTATGAGTCCGGAATCCCGAGAGCATGTGAGTAGGGCTTGCAACGGGTGTTGGCAAGTTGACTGGGTCTCGTGTTGACCTTCACATGGCTAGGGGGATTAATCTCATAAACTCGAGTTTGATTCGCTTAATACGTTTTGCAAATAGATCTTGAGTTGGTTGCGAAATGTGTTTTCGCAAATTTGGTTGAGATTCTTTGAGCATGAGCTAAGTTGGTGTAAATGTGTTTTGCACGTGTGTATGATCATGTGTTGATCGTCTTTGTGGCTCAAAGAATGGATTTGGTTTTTGGAGAAATGATTTTCAAGTTAAATCAGGCTTTCTCCTTGTGGCCGGCACTACCGCAGTGCATGGGCGGTAGTACCGCAAGTGCGGTACTACCGGGCCTAAGGCACCGGTAGGTATTTTCCAAAGGCTTGGTGATTTTCCGGTGAGTGGAGTCCCAGACTACCGCTAGGCTGGAGCTAAGTAGTACCGTAAAGCCTGTACTACTGCCTCGAGGCGGTAGTACCGCAAACATGACCGTTGCCGACCGTTGGAGTTTGAGGGCGGTACTACCGCCCTTAGAGGGCGGTAGTACCGCCATGCTGATTTTTACCCGTTTTGCCCTCAAACGGCTAGTTTTCTTTGGGGGGTTATAAATAGACCCCTTGGGGGGCTTGGGCAGGTGGTTGTTGCTGTGTGGGAGGTGTGTGCATGTGTTGCTCTCCTCCATTTGCTTCTTGAGCTTAAGAGTGAGCCCTAATTGCATGTGTTGCAATTAGGAAGTGTATTGTGAGCCTCTTGTGCATGTGTTGCACTTGAGGGAGGTCCTTGTGCATGTGTTGCACGAGGTGATCACCGAGCGCATTTGTTGTGCTTGGTGAAGTTCAAGCGAAGGAGCGGCTTGTTACTCTTGGAGGTTGCCGACTCCTAGACAGCGAGGCGTCGTCGCTTGGAGCTCTCAAGGTTGTGAGAAGCCCCGCAAGTTTGTGAAGGTTGGGTTGAGCCTACGCAAGCGTGAAAACCACGACTAGTGGAAAGAGGCGGTGCTCGAGCGGAGCCGGTCCAAGTGGTTGGGCTTGCCTCAACGTGGACTAGGGAGACCGCAAGTCTCCTAACACCACGGAAAAACATCGCTTGCCTCTTGTCTCTTTTACTTTCAAGTATTTACATTTCTAGTATATTGTTCAATTGCTTGATTGTAATAGAATTGCTTAGTATTATTTAGTTGATCAATTTAGCAATTCTTGTGTAGAGACATAATTTAGATAGTGCACATAGTGAGCCTAGTTGATTTAGGCCTTAATTGTCAAAACCGAGTTTATCGCCTCCGCATTATAATTGTGTAGGTTTTGACATAGGGGTTGATTAGAGCGAATTGATTAGTGAGCGATCGAATTTTGTAAATCGTCTATTCACCCCCTCTAGGCGCATCCTCGACCCTCTGAGCTTGTATCCAGACAAACTCGTATCTATATTTAGGTGAGTCGATTAAGATTAGGAAGTCCAGATTATTGTCCATAGATGCATGTAATCTTTAGTCTATATAAGTAATGAAGGAAAAAAAACTGCCGGTTTGTTGGCAGACAAAATTTGTTGAGTTCATCGATTCTGATTGTCGGCTTTGTCATATTTGTGTACTAAATGTTACGAGGTAAATGAGAAAATAACTACCACAATACCTAATTTGCCATTAACATAATGTGATGGTATGCTCTGTATGAGCGAGTAGACCAAAAACATTGTCATGCATAGAGCCATATATTGTGAAGGAGAGGTGAGGGGAATGGGAGAGGAGGTCCTTGCGGTCAGGGAGGAGCAGCTTATAGCCAAGGAGTGGAGGCGAGTGAGTGGGATTCGTGGCAGTCATCGAGCTCACCTGCGCTCTGGCTTCGAAGAATTTGCCTCAGTGGAAGAAACGGTGTTGGAGGCGATGCATTCGGCAGAGGTGAGACCTGGCTCCATTGTCAGAGGCTGAGAATTCCTCCTTTGTGCCAACGGAACGGAGTAGCAACGATTGGCCCACATGGCAGTGAGTGATCAAAGGAAAACAGGGTGATTGGGGTCAATTTCTCCTTCTCTCTGGTTTTTGGTGGTGGTCAACTAGAGGTAGAGAATGATGAAACATTTTGACCAAAGTCGTTGAATATATTTTGATGTCTGGTGGAATTTCCAGATTAAAACGAGTCACTGAGAAATCACTAATATTCTTTCAATAGCGACCATTTGAATTTCCAGCCTCTGGCTTCGATTTTTATTTGAGATCAAATGAAGTCTATTATTTTTGAAACTTTGTTTTTCAAAAGGATTCGAGCTAAGAATGCTCCTATAAATTTCTCAACTTCATTTGTGATTCCAATATTTTATGTAAATTCTGACAATACATTATTTCGATTTAAAAGTTATCTTTTCATTTTATCTCTTTATTAATCTATGCATAGAATTTCAATTGCTGGCTAAAATGATTTAATCGAATGATCAGGGTTCTCATGGCCATTTTTTCTAAATTTTTACTTTTTACATTATTGCCTTTTTACCAATATCCATTCATTAATTCTCTTTATTTGATTCTTCATGCAAATGCAAAACTCCAAAGGAAATTCAAATAAAACCAATAATGCCAAAAAACTCAGAAATAAATATTTTCAAATTTAAAATATTCATTTTCGCTTTTATTAAATTTTTGGGATGTTACAGATCTACCCCCCTTACAAACAAATCTCGACCCCGAGATTTGGCGGGTCTAAGGGGAAAGTATTTCTAAAAGGAGTCAGGAAACTCTTCCTTGAGTTGGTCTTCTCGTTTCCAAGTTGCTTCTTCTTCAAAATGATTGGTTCGTCGAATCTTGATCATCTTGCAGAATTTATTACGAGAGCGACGTCCGGCTTCTTCTAAGATTTCAATCGGATGCTTCTAATAAGTTAAACTAGGTGGTAGGTAAGCTTTACCTAGCTGGGTGAGCTCAGAAGGAAGACGAAGAAATTTCCTTAATTGCGATACTTAGAAGACACTCTGAATACTAGAGCTAAGATGACAACTCTAATTTATATGCCTTTTCTCTTATCTTCTCGACGATACGATATGGCCTAATATATCGTGGCGCCAGGTTATCTCAGATGTGGAAATGGTGAATACCACGAACCTTGCAAATCGTGGGGACGAGATAGATTTGGGAATTCTTTCTCGAAGTTGACTTTGTCGTTTTTTTGTTGATACTTCGTCTTCATTGCAATTGCTTCACTGGACTTCGTCTTGCGATCCCAAGTTAACGTGCGAAGAAATAGAGAAGAAATCTATTTGGGTTTTGTATAAGTAGATGAGAGATACCAGTATTTTCTACATATCTCTTTTGGTAGAATAATTAGTACTGTTTATAAGGATAATTCAATTTAGAGAGTGGCATGTGGTATATTTAGAATCCTTGAGGCAAAAGAAAGATTGCATTGCCATTAGATTCATTTGGGAAGAATCGAGCGTTAACATTAAGAAGGACATTTGAATATAATAGCCGATTTGCATAGTTCGATAGTGGTGATGAAATTAACTGAGAACAGATGTCACTCTAGGTTGACTTTAGTTTGAGAACAGGGTAGAGATAAATCCAAGGGTTGGATTGAGGTAGAAAAATTAATAGGTGATTCTGATGATTTGACTTGTTTGATCATTTTAATAAATAGACGGCTTTTTGATTTTCTTTGGATTTGGTAATTATGAAGGAATGAAATGTACAGAACCAAAGGATTGGTTGTACGAATTGAATACACAAAAGACATACTCAATACCATATTAAGAGTCGCTTACAACCATACGAGAAATATGTTTACACTTAAAGCCTATCGTAGGGGCAGGGGTTGTTCTGGGTACTTAATATTTTCTAAGTCTTTGAGACAGCCTAAAAGTTACTAATGTCTTTCTTGACAAGGTGATGTAGAACTGTTCTTGGGTAGGTGTTGGCAAAGTGTCCAATTCTTCTTGATTGATACAAGTGACATTATTCATTTTATTCGGAACAACAGAAAGGTTGTTTGCTAATGATATAAAATAAATGACCAGAAATTGACTAGGATTAAGGAGTTGACCATGGAGTTAAACTTGAATCATGGTAGGTTCAGATACATATGTATCACATCTAGCACTACATATGGCAGGTCATAAATTTCTTTCGCGAATTAATGTTGTAGGTAATTGCCTTGAATGACTTGGATTAATGTTTTGGGTTGGATTGGATGCGTGCCTAAGGAATTGTTGGTCTTCAGATCCTGGGACCTGTGGGTTATGGGCCCACCACGCTTCCGCTACGCAACTCTGATTTAGGTAATTGTTGGCATAATGCCCCACATTTCCCACAACAAAAGCAAATAATGTTGACTTTCTAGTTTTGGGTAACGGACAGACATATCAGGAACTGAAGATATCCAAGTGGAAGCTTACATCGGATGAACTGGTTCAGTTAGCAAACGGCTAGGATTTGCAGATAACCTTGAGTAAGTGGCATCAAAAGGCTGAGAATGAATTTGTTGTTTACGTTACTGCATTAGCTTTACTAATTACTAAGGTTTACTGTTTCGTAATCGCTTTTGTCGAGTCTGCAGTATATAAGCAGCTCTTTCTTGCTTTAGAAGGCATGAGACATTTGATGCTTTTGTTCTGCTATGCCTTACTCTTTCAACAGCAATACATCTATCTCCTGACGATTACCTTGCTCTTCTTTCTGTCGAACTAGAAGTCTTTTGAATACTAGTTCTTCCAGAATACTATCACATCCACTCCCTTCCATTTTTCCATTTTCATGTGCATTTTGTTTGAGTTTTCCTCTTGCGATTTGGAACTGGAGCCGGATTCCTTGAGGGTCTGACAAGGCGTTCATTGATGTTGTTGAAGGGATGACCAGATGATGATTGAGATTAAAAATGAAGTGAGCAGAATTCTTTTTAGGGTATGCATTATTGTTTAAGCATTTCTAATTCTTTAACTAATTTTTCGAGTGAACTGCTTCAAACTTTTATTTCTCCTACTCTTGGAGTTATAAACTTATCTAATGCGACTTCAGGTATACTTATGATGCTAGGAGGCATTCATTATTCTTTAACTGATTCTTCGAGCAACCCGCTCCAAATCTTATTTCTTCTAATAACCAAATCCTAAGCAACCAAGGATTGGGAATTTCATTTGTTGAGGTTGAAGTGCAGTGGTGATTAATGAATCAAGGGGGCATTGCGATAGGCAATGATCTCGATCGACCTTCGCACAGTAACAAGTGATATTATTTATATGACGCTTTTCAGGAGAATGATTTCCTTTCATAACTGAAGCAATTGATGGCACTTTCATCAACAGCATGGCCTATTTCTCCATAGCGAGTGCAAGCATAATCTTCGGATCGACTGGGTTAACTATATTTCAAAGAACAAGGTGTAGGTACCAAATAAAGCATAGAAGTAGGTTTTTAATCTAAACCCTTTTCTTTCCTAACAAAAGCCACACCAAGGTTGGAAATATTTTGTGCTAGTTGTTAGAACAGAAGGGTGTGCATTTGGTGATTTTGTTCAATTATGGTGAGCATTTGCACCACGGTTATAGATACTAGTAATCGTTTTTCTTGTTAGTTTGTTTTTTTGCGCGTGCATTTTTTTGAACTTAAGGAAAATGGGGAGTTACGTCGATTGCTATGTAGGGGAAGTGCTTCAGCTAAATACCAAAGATTTGGTTGGGCTTAGATGGGATTATCGTTTCTTAGCAGTTGAGTGTCTTGCGGGGTTTCACGAAGTAGACGAGGAGTGTTAGCAGTTCATGCCAAGAATCCTTAGCAAGAATAAGTTAATTTAAAGAGAGATACAGAGTATGTTAAAATATCTGAGATGAATGAAAGCATGCATCTCAACCAGATTTATTTGGAGAGAGCCGGAGGTTGACTTCAAGGGGAGTATTCAATTACAATTGCTATTTGAATAACTCAATGAATATTAATGAGATTAGTGGCAATTAAATCTCATTCAAGGCTGACCTTGTAAAACATAAATATGAAGTGGAAGTTTACATTGAGTAAGGCAGCAACAATTCAAAGAATGAGCTGAAGGCCGGTCATAAAGCTAAAGATTTTATTACTCATTACTTTCAGTAGTTGTATTAATGAATTATGTCGCAGGCATCCTGCAACAATATTTATTAGAGTAAAGCTATTTAGATGGAATTCTGTTGGGTTACAAGGCAACATTTCGTTCTTTAAAATATTATTTTAGGAAAGGTTTCTATGCGGACTAAGTGGTTTTTAGCTCAGTTTATAAGGCAACGTTTCGTTCTTTAAAATCTTTTTAATTAAAATTTTCTTATTAAGCAGGGTTAACGCATCGTAAATTTCAACATAGTGGTTTAACATTCACGAGAGTAACCCGAAAGCAATAGAAAAGATTTACAACAAAACTTCAACAACACAGAAGTAATATGTATATATTTAACTTAATATGTAGGAAGGGTATCTATGGTTTTTTTTCTACTGGCCATATGTATTTATGTATAAAAGGTTTACTATATAGCTCGTATACTACTATGTTCCAAAGTAGACTATTCAGTGACGAGTTTCTTTTAATCTTTGCACCACTTGCTGTGTTAGTCTTCCGAGGCTTCGATGAAGTCGGAGAAGTTGTAATGTTTCATTGCTTCTGTCTTCTTGAAGTTGTTGATGCAGACATCACGACGTTGACGATTTGTTACCAGAATTCTTTTCAAAAGGATTTGTTGGTGTGTTTTCATTTAGCAAGAGAGTAGGGAGAGAAGCTCTTCTAGAAAGAATAACTTAGGAGTAGAGAAGGGGAATTCTATAGAGGAAATGAGTATACAGATACGGAAATTAAATTCTATAGATAGGAAAAGAGTATGTGTATAGCTGATGCTACTCTTTTTCTATTTCTTTATCTTTCCTTTTAGAAAAATGAACTTTCCGATTTCCTTTCCAGTTTTCATTCAGAAGTATATAACTTTCTGGTTCCAACTCATTTTCATGGCATATAACCTAAGCAAGGTAATGAGGTGAGTTTTAAGGCATGGTTATAAGTTATTGTTGGAGCATTAGGTTTTGACCAGCCTAAAGTGATTTAAGTTAATTTGGTATTTACTAATATGGTGAGATGTTGAACTCGGTTTATATATGGGTGGTGTGGTTTCAAATCAAGTTAAAAGTAGTAATGGAGTTCGTATTACTAATCTTGATGAGATTTAGTTTTGTGAAAGGTTAATGACCGAAAGTTTGCACAGATAAGAAGTTATACAGAAAGAAGGGATAAGTTTGTATAAAGCTTTATAAAAAGATGAGAGGAGCTATTTCATGACTTTTTATTCATCCTATGGGTTGAGTTTTCAATATTCATACATGAGGACAACTTATTATGAAACTTTAACCTTAGAGGTTAAGTTCACATATAAATCAGTCCTGACATTCAGAAATAAAAACCAACTTCAAGTAGCGAGTCATAACGACAACATATGTTGCTCTATATAACTGGAGCAGAATAATATGCTACGCGTATGGGTTCTTATCATATGGCAAGTCCTAATATATTCTAATCTTCTACCCCTTTAACTGGTGGGTGTCACTGTCTCTTCATGAAACAGAATCTTCGAGCTCTACTTCTGCTTTGTCGAGGTTAGCGAAGCACTGCATGTTTTCTTGGAACGGTTGGCGATGATGTTGCAGTCTTCATCGGTTGGCATGAAGCATGACAGTGACATGTCTCGAATGTCTTCAGAAGCAACAGCGAAGTTGAACTACTAGCGACAATTTCTTTTTGAGATGAGAGGAATTTGTTTACAAATCAAAGTGATTGTAGGGTAAGAATGGAATCTTAAGAGTGAGAAAAGAATAGCAAAGCCTACATTTTGCAAATATACTAGCTTCGAAAAATATGATTTTGAATTGGTTCACTCCAATACTAGCGACCATTTTAACTAAGGTTTATCCTACGATCAGTATAACTCTGATACCAACTGTAACGACCCCCATTTTTAGCACGGATTGCAAAAATGGAAATCTAATGTGCTTGCAGTACTAGTCCCTGGATCAGTAGCTAGCACGCACATTTCAACAAATGGAATCACAACCATACAACATATTAATTAAGCGAAAACGAATAATTACATAAATATTCCATACTCAGAGAATATAGCAGCAAAGAAGCAATATCCTGTAGTTTGCCCAACCGACCCACAGGCAACTGACCAGGCATAAACTCCAGATAGAACACGCTTCAAGAAGGAACCCGCAACCTGCGACGAACAAACTCCGAAGCTGCGCTAACTCAACCACCTATAATATAATTAAGCAAGGGTGAGTACTTTACGTACTCAGCAAGACTTGAGCAAAACCTATAATACATGCAGGCTATTTCAAAGGAGGCTACTACAGTTAATTTGCATAAAGCGAATTTGAATTTGTAAAGCAAGTTATTTGCAAACGAAATTTACAAGAGCAAGATTAATTGATAACAAATAAGTAAAGCATAATAACACTCACAGTCCTCCATGACGTGAGCGACGAATCATTCACATTCCTGAAATTCCATCAATGTCAGCCCTTCGACATAAAACATAGTTTGCAAAACAAATGATACCAACCCTTTTTGAAATAATAAAACATTTAACACGTGCAAGTTCACCAAGACACCCATGACCGCGGGTGAGGCTAATTAATTAGATTTAAACTCTGCAGAGGTGTACAACTGTACCCACAAGGAATGATCAACTTTTGCCCGACACACTTCCTTAGGTGTGACGTCAAGAAGACCATACATAGCCATTATATTCCTAGACATGACTTTACACCAGCCCGGGACGTTAACCCCCGCCGTAGAACTAGAAACACACACCCAAGCCGTGGATCCACTTTCACACACAACACAACGTTTCTAAACACGGCAGGGCATACACCGTTACATTAGCAGGTAGACCTGTCCGGAATACCCCGTCAGGGTAGACCTGACTGGAAAACCTGTGCAAGCTCCCGCCTACCAATGAGCAAAGCCATGTCTAAACAATTTAATAGGCTAAGGCTAACCCATCCTCACCCTCTTGGTTTGTACAGATTTTCTTGGATCATACAACACGATGTTCGGTCCTTAATCCGACACGGGCGACACTTCACCCTACACTACGTGCAATTCCCTTATTGCACATCCGGCTATCGCCAATAATCGCCCGCATCAACACATAGTTTTATTTTGGGTTTTTAAATCAAAGTACCCACAACCATAGTGACATTTTCAATGTTTTCAGGAAACAAATATCAATTTGATCATGAACATTGCTAATTCTAAAGCATGGCTAAGTAGGTTAATATGATCGCATATACCCATGATGACAATAAGTAATGCCAAACCTTAATCTATGGTTATCAAGGTTCACATGTCATAATTATCAAAGGAGATTCACAAGACAACAGGTATAGCTACCAAAACCACAAGATAGCAATTTACATAAAATAAACGCATGCATAAAACAATTTGATGCACAAAAGGAATATAAAATACTGGGCACAATATGGTCAAAGGATGCTTGCCTTGCTTAATCATTGCTTACGATGAAGACGAGGATTGCGGCGACGACGACGACGGAGAATAGGGACGTCGGGTTCTACTCGCCGAACAACGGAAACAAAGCAAATAACTAACTTCAATAAGGGCAAAAAGAAAATTGATAGAAAGACAAATAAAACTCTTCACAAGAAACAGGGATTGCTCTTTATGAATTTATTAACTTTAATTTACGAATTCAAGATGCTAAAATTGGTTAAGATTAATAGAATTAAGCATTGGTTACAAGCTCATTGATTTTACTATTCATAATACGATTTCGAGTAACTTGTTACTTATGGGTTTTGCTCTATTAGGATTCGGATTCAAAGCAAGGTAAATTAAGGATATTTTCTTAGATTACGGTAGATCATATCCTAAGGATCATTTCTAATCTGTTCTTTACATTATTCGGATTTAGATGAGTTGTTTTGCGAGTTGATGAAAAGGCTTAAATGATCATATTAGAGTATGAATGATTAGCTCTTTATCTTTAAATGATTTCGCTTAGCATTAGTTTCATGCAAGTTAAATCTACTGATTTGGGCTACTGGGTACATATTCGAGGTTCTAAGAAGATTCTGGTGATACAATTAACTTAACTACAGGTTTCCTTCATTATTACCTAAGGTGTATCCATTCGCATTAAAGTCTAAAGGAATGTGATTACTTAGGGTTATTCAGCTGCTAAGATTAATATGTAAAACATGATGAAGTATGGTTATTTCTTCACAATAAGACGATTTATACTTTGTATAACAATCCTAAGCTGATTCCATAAATTTTAGGCTTTAGCTGATACATTATATTCATTGTTGAAAAAGCTTAAGTGGCATTGTAAAGTTAACGTTTATTCGGAATCGGCCAAAAGTGAATCAAAAGGTTATCGCTTAAGGGTTTTGATCTGATGAGATTAATATGCAAACCTTAATGGAATACGATTCTTTTTATAGATCATAGTAGTATAAACTTTGTAGAGTGTTTCTAAACTAGTTTTACATATTTTAGTATTTAGACAAGTTATTTTATCTATCGCTGAAATAGCCTAAATGATCATATTTGCAACTTTAAATCGGCCAAGTTTCAAATTGAGTTTGCGACTACATTATACAAGATCTTTAATTCACTTTTCAGGCATTAGCAGGAAACAGTCCTAGAAATGTTTTAAAGTTAGTTTGACATTATTTTAACTTTAATTGCAATAGATTATCTATTTACTCATTGTTAGCATTAACATTTTCTTTCATTAAGAACATGCAAACTAAATCTTATTTTAAATGTATTTGCATACATGGATCTGCATTGTTGTCAGGAGACTAACACAAAGCATTTCCTAATTTTGTGAGCTTTTAGGCTTTCATTTTTATTAATGGCCCTATCAAGATTTACTAATGATCATAGAGTAAATAAATTAAACTGAATTGAACATTTAAATATTTTTGTATATTTAAGTTTATTATGATCCAGAGGCACATATCATTTATTTTATGATCTTATAGGTTATATTCTTCATGTGAGTAATATTGCCCATACTAGTGTGTTCATCCCATTTTAAATTTGAATGATTGTTCTGTGATTCAAGAATTGGGTATTTTAGTATATTTGAATACATTATGATCCTAGCATCTCATGAATATTGATTTCATCATTTTATTACTCATTATACACAATTCTCATTAAAAAAACATATTAACACCATAATCAAAGTTTAATATAAATAATTATCCTGCAGATCAAGAATTAAATGTTTTTACATATTTACATTCTTCTTGATTTTATATGAATGTATAAATTTGTCCTACTGAAATTTGATTTAAATTGCAAAAGATATTCAATACTGAATTTCATTCGGTTATGGAAATGTAATTGGAAATTGAAATACGTTTTCAAATGAGGGAGGCGCCTTCTGGCTCTACTTCTTCTTCAACCTCAGGCGCCTGACCAATCGGTCCCACCGTGCAGAGACAGAAAGCAGGGGCGAAGCTAGGGCTTCCCGGCGACGGCACCACGGCGGTTCTCCGGCGAATGCGATGGCACCAGGAGGGAGAGCTCGGCGAGGGGAGTCTGGAAGTGGTGTCGATTCGTCGGAAGAACTTCCAGAGCAGCGCGCCCACGAGCTCCAGAAATGGCGGCAATGGCGGGAGGTCAAGAGAAGAAATCAAGGCATGAGAGCTCAAATCGGTAGCACGTATAGCATCACGGGGTACTAGGGGTTTCGTTTTTGGGGTTTACGGAGGAAGAGTCTCCAAGAGCGCCGCCCACGGCAGTCCGCCACGGGAAGAAGGCGCGCATGGCAAGGCAACATTTCGCATGGAGGAGACCAGGTTTTCTTGAGGGCTTTTGATGCTTGAGCCTTGGTGATGCTCCATACTTGAGGAATTGGAAGGAGAGTCACTGAAGCTCCTGCATTTTCCTTCGCGCCTGAGCTGCAGAGCATCACGGCCATGGCGAATTTGGGAGGAGCTTCAGCGCCTGGCTTGAGGAGGGGGAAGGAGAGGTGAGGGGAATGGGAGAGGAGGTCCTCGCGGTCAGGGAGGAGCAGCTTATAGCCAAGGAGTGGAGGCGAGTGAGTGGGATTCGTGGCAGTCATCGAGCTCACCTGCGCTCTGGCTTCGAAGAATTCGCCTCAGTGGAAGAAACGGTGTTGGAGGCGATGCATTCGGCAGAGGTGAGACCTGGGTCCATTGTCAGAGGCTGAGAATTCCTCCTTTGTGCCAACGGAACGGAGTAGCAATGATTGGCCCACATGGCAGTGAGTGATCAAAGGAAAACAGGGTGATTGGGGTCAATTTCTCCTTCTCTCTGGTTTTTGGTGGTGGTCAACTAGAGGTAGAGAATGATGAAACATTTTGACCAAAGTCGTTGAATATATTTTGATGTCTGGTGGAATTTCCAGATTAAAACGAGTCACTGAGAAATCACTAATATTCTTTCAATAGCGACCATTTGAATTTCCAGCCTCTGGCTTCGATTTTTATTTGAGATCAAATGAAGTCTATTATTTTTGAAACTTTGTTTTTCAAAAGGATTCGAGCTAAGAATGCTCCTATAAATTTCTCACTTCATTTGTGATTCCAATATTTTATGTAAATTTCGACAATACATTATTTCGATTTAAAAGTTATCTTTTCATTTTATCTCTTCATTAATCTATGCATAGAATTTCAATTGCTGGCTAAAATGATTTAATCGAATGATCGTGGTTCTCATGGCCATTTTTCTAAATTTTACTTTTTACATTATTGCCTTTTACCAATATCCATTCATTAATTCTCTTTATTTGATTCTTCATGCAAATGCAAAACTCCAAAGGAAATTCAAATAAAACCAATAATGCCAAGAAACTCAGAAATAAATATTTTCAAATTTAAAATATTCATTTTTGCTTTTATTAAATTTTTGGGATGTTACATCATCATTGTATTGTGTGTGCTAGCTGTTCCTGGACTAGCACGGGTAAAACACAGAGGGTTCGGATTTGGTAATCCGGGTCCCTACAATCATTCTCCTAGAAAATGTCCTATGGACAACATCACTTGTTTCCTTTGTGAAGGTCAAGATCATTATCCACCGCAGTGCCCCCTTGATCCATTAGTCACTGCTGCAGTTCAGCATCAACAAGAAAAATTTCAAACTTTAGTTGCTCAAGAGTTGGCAAATAGAAGGGAAGCTGTACAAGAAAAGTCGCTTGAAGAAGCAGAGAGGCAGCACTTCAACCGTGACAACCTCTATCCCGAAAGTAATAAATGGCCATCACTAACAACATGTTTCTTATGTGAAGAAGAAGGTCATTGGGCTAGGGAATGTCCTAAGAAGCAGCAAGATGAGATTCGCAAGGGAGACCGTAATGAGCATACAATTGTACCCAACAAGCCACCACGAGAAAAGTGTGAATGCTTCAACTGTCACAGAAGAGGCCATCTTGCTAAGCAATGCTCCCAGGAAGAACAAATACCTCCTGCAACCATGGTCATACCAGAAATCACTGCTGTCAAGATTATAACTCCAAGAGTAGGAGGATTAAAATCCAAAGCGAGTTGCTCGAAAAGCCAGCAGAAGATGGGGTGGCTGATCAGTGCCCCCAAAGAGAGCAAACATCTCCTAGTAACATAGTCATGCCAGAAGTCGCCATAGTTGAAATGATGTCTCGAAAAATAGGAGAAATAAAATCTAAAACAATTTACCCGAAGGATCAGTTAAAGAAGAGGCGATTGAATGAAGATGCTTGCCCCAAGAATTCCATGCAACTCCATCTTCAATCTCAAATATCATTTGTTCATTACTCCAATATCACCGATGATCATCTATCTGGTATACAAAACCGGAAGGCCAATATTGCCTGTTTCCGTTGTAGTGAGCGAGGACATTATGCCAACAAATGCCTCGTTCTTAAATCTCATGAAGTCAATCAGCAACTACCCGCTGAAGAAGCTTAGGACCTACCTGACGCAGTATCAAGCTGATAACGTCACCCGCATCAGCTAAGGACTTAGATACTTCGCCAACATCTTAATAACTTCTAAACTATCTTGAAGACCTAGGAAACATTAAGTACTCAGAACAACGCCTGCCTCGACGATAGGCTCTAAATGTAAACATGTTCTTCATGTGGTTGTACCCGACTCTTAATATGGTATTGAGTATGTCTTTTGTGTGTTCAATTCCTGCAATCAATCTTTCATTCCTTTATAGTTGCCAAATCCAAAGAAAATCAAAAACTCTCTATCTACTAAAATGATCAAATGAATCAAATCATCAAGATCATCTTATAATTCTTTTATCTCAACCCAATCCTTGAATTATCTCTACCCTGTTCTCAATCTAAGGTCAACCTAGAATGACATTTATTCTCAGCTAATTTCAACAACTAATGTCAAACTATACAGATCAGCTGTTGTATTCAAATATCCTTCTTAATGTTAATGTTTGGTTCTTCCCCAAATGAATCTAATAATAGTACACCTTCTCTTTCATCTCAAACATATTTTGTATACCACATGTCAATCTTAAAAATTTGATTATCCTTATTAACAACCCTAATTATTTAACCAAAAGAGATAGAAAGTACTAGCATCACTCATCTGCTTGTGCGAAACCTAAATAGAGGTCTTCTCTATTCTTAGAACATCAACTTGGAATCACAAGACGAAGGACCAGTAAAGAAACTCCAATGAAAACAAAGTGCCAACAGAACGACAAAGTCACCTCCGAGAAAGAATTCCCAAATCTATCTTGTCCTTGAGATTTGCAAGGTTCGTGGTATTCACCATTTCCAAATCCTTGTAAACTGGCGCCACGATATATTGGGCCATATTGTATCATTAAAAGATGGAAGAAAAGGCATATAAAATTGGAGTTGCCATCTCAGCTATCCAGTGTTCATAATATCTTCCATGTATCGCAATTAAGGAAATATCTTCGTCTTCCTTCTAAGCTCACCCAGCTAGGTAAAATCTATCTACAACCTAGTTTAACTTATCGGGAGCATCCGACTAGAATCCTAGAAGAAGCTGAACGCCACACTCGTAATAAATCCCACAACATGATTAAGATTCAATGGAGCAATCATTCTAAAGAAGAAGCAACTTGGGAATGAGAAGACCAACTCGAGGAGCAGTTCCTGATTTTTTTTAGAAATAATTTTCTTTAGACCCGCCAAATCCCGGGGTCGATATTTTTGTAAGGGGGTAGATCTGTAACATCCCGAAAAATACAGTAAAATAGAAATGTATATTTTGAATTTTAATATTATTATTTCCGAGTTTTCTTGGCATTATTGGTTTTAATTGGATTTCCTTGGAATTTTGCATTGCATGAAAAATCAAATAAAAAGAATTAAGGAATGGATAATGGTAAAAAGATAAAAAGATAAAAGTAAAATCTTGAAAAATTTATATTAAGATTTTTAACCCTCAGGTAAACTTTTTACCTGGTAACTTTCATTTTTACTACATGGGAAAAATAGTATTAATGATGGAAAATACAAACTTGACTAGAAACAGTGCATCATCCGAATTAATGAAAAATATTAATAGTTTATCTGAAGCTGATAAAATTAAAAAGCATCTTTTATACAGAATTTACCTCTGGTAAAAATATCAAGAATTTAACAGGTGGGATAAGCCTCCAAATAATTCAAAAACAGAAGCTAGTAAAAACTGTAAAATGGAATGTCAGAATTTTTATAAAATCCTGGTGAAATATTTTGAGCTGAAAATTTTACATAAGAACCCTTAGCTCAAATTAATTTTAAAAACAAAGTTTCAAAAAGTTTACAAAATATTTGTATTGTCTGATAAATCAAAAACAGAAATTGGAAATTCTGTGCATTGTGCAGTGTCAGAATTTTAATAAATAATATAAAAATTATTTAAATCTCAAAGTTTTACTGGAGATCACTCACTTCTAGAAGAGTCTGCACAAAAAGTATGAAAAATCTCTGGCAGATAATGACAGCACAATTAATGCGAATTCAGTAAACCCAGCTGTTTTGACTCTTAAGTCGGTTCGTGCTCACTCACTTGCAATTGGGCCCAGCTCACTGTGCCTCTGCTTCGCTGGCAGCCAGCACTGCAGCCTTCTCTCACTGCCAGTGGGACCTGACCCCACCGGTCAGACTCCTTGCGCCTGACTTCTCCCTCTTCTTCCTCTCCCGAGCGAAGCTCGCTCTGATCTTCGCGCTCTCTTGTGCCTTCCCTGACCAACTCACCTGCCCCGTGTACCAGAGCACCGCCCGAGCCACCAAGGACCACCACGATGAAGCCTACTCCCCTACACCTACCCGATCTGCCGCTGTTCTTCCTTTGTCGCGCCTGGTGCAGCTCCCATCCGCGGCCAACACAGCCCAATCAATTCCATCCAACTATCCACCTCTATAAATTGCGCCCAGAGGATCACTTAAGTCGCGCGAACTTCCCCTTTACTTCCCTTCTTCTTTCCTCAGCCGAAACACCCAAAATCCTGCTCCAATCTGCCATTACCGAAAGCTCTAGAGCTCGGCCCAACCTCAATTTTAGCCGATTCACTCAACCATTCTTCAATTAACATCGGCTAGAGCTTCATGAAACATAATCAAAACCCCTCAAACTCTTCTTTAGCTGTTTAAGCAAAATCGTGCCACCACCGAGAGTCATCTTCCTCAGCTCAGGCCGTTCGTGGGCGGAGCTTCTCGATGTTTCTCCGGCCGAGCTAAACCTAAAAATAGAATCCCCATGTCGCTTTGAAGCTAAAACCGGAACCCATTCCAGCTCAGCCGCGGTGGTTCTTCCCCTCCACCGTCCGCCATTAGAGTTGCCGCTTGGAGCTCGGGCGCACACCTCTCCGGTAACTCTTCCGCCAAATTAGTTCCACCGTTGGATGCGCCTTGACGAGCTCTTGCTCTCGTGTTCTCGCCGCCGAAAGCCACCGAGCGCGCCGCCATTCACCCAAAGCTGCCCCTCGTTTCTCTGCCTCTGCGCAATGGGGCCAGAGTGTCAGAAGCCTGAGGTGGAAGAAGAGTTGAACCAAAAGGCGCTTTCTCATTGGTAAAGCGTATTTTGGATTTTCAAAGTATTTTCAGTTTTGAATAAAATTCAATCTTAAATATCTTTTGTAATTTTAATCCAATTTCAGTGGAGCAAATTTCTATATTCATATAAAATCAAGAAGAATCTAAATATACAAAAATATTTAATTTTGATCTTCAGAATAATTTATTGGAATTAAACTTTGTTGTAATCCCATTATGATCTTTAATAAAAATTTATGCACAGTAAGGCATAAAATGATAAATTATCTTTATCAAGGATTGCATAATAATCTTATTAGTTCAAAAAGCTTATGTGATAATCATACGCTTTATATTCTTGCCGATTTCGTATAACGTAAACTTCATAATGCCACATAAGCTTTTTCAACGATGAATATCATATCTCGTCCAGATCCTAAAACTTATGAAATTAGCCCAGTAGTGCTCTCCAAAGTATAGATTACCCTATTATGAAAAGATAATCTTACTTCACCATGATTTGCATATTTATCTTGTTAACTTAATAACCCTAAGTATCCACATTACTTAAGTGCGTAATATAAATAAATGAACTTTGAGTATAAATGAGAAATCAATGATTTTGAAGTTTGTATCACCAGAACCTTCTTAAATATTATGTAAATTAGGCCAGTAATGTAAATCAATAGATCTAACTTGCGTAAAACTAATTCTACGCGAAATCAATCAAAGATAAAACACCATTCATTCATTGTCTAATGTGATCATTTAAGCCTTTTCATCAACTCGAAAAGCATCTCGTCTCAATGCGAATCTTGTAAAGAATAGACTAGAAATAATCTTTAGGTTATGGTTTACTGTAATCTAGAAAAATATTCTTACTTTATCTTGCTTTGAATCTTAATTCTAATAGAGCAAAACCCCTAAGTGATAAAGTTGCCAAAACTCATTGTGAATAGTAAAATCAATGTACCTTGCAACTAATGATTAAATCTATTTAATCTTAAACAATTTTTGCATCTTGAAATCATAAAATAAAATTAATAAATTCATAAAGAACAATCTTTGTTTCTCGTGAAGAGTTTTATTTGTTTTTGCTATCTATTTTATTTTTGCCCTTATTGAAGTTTATTATTTGCTATATTTCCATTGATCGACGTGTAGAACCCGACGTCTCTGATTCCGTTGTCGCCTCCGTCAGCTGTGATCCCGTCTTCGTCGTAAACAGTGATTAAGCAAGGCAAGCACCCCTTTGATCATATTGATCCCAGTGTTTATTTTCCTTTTGTTTTACTAAATCAATTTATGCATGAGTTTCCTTTCTGGAAATTTGCTATTTTGTGGTCCTGGTAGTTATACCTATTGTCTCATGAATCCCCTTTGATAATTATAGATATGCGAACCTCGATAACCATAGATTAAGGTTAGGCATTACTTAATGTCATCATGGGCATATGCGTTTATATTATTCATGCTTAGCCATGCTTTAGAATCAAGAAAATTGATGATTAGATCAAAATTGTTTCCTGAAAACATTGGATATGTCACTGTTGGTTGCTGGTATTTTGATTAAAAACCCAAAATAAAACTATGGTTTCGATGCGGGCGATTATTGGCAATAGCTGGTTGTGCAAAGGGAATTGCACGTAGTGTAGGGTGAAGTATCGCCCGTTTCAAATTAAGGACCAAGCAATGGGACACTATTTATCCAAGATTTCCATGCAACCATGAGAGCTATTTATGGGGTAGCCTTAGCCTATTAAGTTATTTAGACATGGTTTTCCTCTTTGGAAGGCGGGAGTTAGCACAAGCATTCCGGACAGGTCTGCTTGGAGGGGTTTCTACCTACCAATGCAACAGTGTACGCCTTGTTATGAACAGAACGGTGTGTGTGTTGGGTATACGTGAAAGGTACCACGTCATGTGTGTGTGTTTCTGTTCCTCTGGCGAGGATTAACGTCCCGGGCTAGATCAAAGTCATGTCTAGGTAATGTAACGGCTATGTATGATCAATTGATCCTGACTTGTGGGTAAAGTTGTACACCTCTGCAGAGTATAAATCTAATCGATTAGCCACGGCCGCGGTCATGGGCACTTGGTGAACTCATTCCAATGCTAGACTTTGGTATTTCCGGAAAACAGGTTTGGTTTGAATTTGTTTAGCAACTATTGCTTTATGTCAAAGGGCCGACATTGATGGATTTTAGGATATGGAATGTTTGTCGCTCACGTTATGGAGGACTGTGATCTTATCTAGGAATTTATGCTTGGTCAATTGCCTGCGAGATGGATGGGCACACTAGAAGGCTTTGCTTCTTTTGCTGCTATATTCTCTGAGTTGTAAGATTTCTTTGTATACTAGTTTCCGCTTAACTAATATAATGTATGATTGTGATTTCAATTGCGGTAAATGTGCGTACTAGCTACTGATCTAGGGACTAGTACTGTATGCACATGAGATTTCTATTTTACATTCTATGTAAAAATGGGGGTCTACATTTGTTTATGTGCTATTTCCAGTTGGGCTGGGTTGTTTTTAATACTTACTGTATGCAGCAAATTTGGCCATATTAAGGCTGAGTTTGTTTAGGCTGAGTGGAAGAAGTCACGGAGCCGGATGAGGATGGCAATTTTTCAGTAAATAATAGTTAAGTTGTAAGGATACTGGGGAAGTGGGATTTTAGAAGCTCAGACCACCCCGAGAAGCATCGCTTTCTTGCTTATCTCACAGAGTGCAAATTGGGCTAGAAGCTTCTTCTCCGTCGGCTAAAAAATACCGCTTGTTTTGGCTTGTGGCTTATAGAGGTGTAGAAGCCAAATAAGCCCAAGCTCAAGTCTAAACAAACTGAGCCTAAGAAAGTCACAACAAAGGCAAATTTGGCCATTGCAGCAATCAAAAGTAACACAACAACATAGAAAAAGCCCATTCGACCGCATATTCTTGCCTATATCTCCCAAGAAACCAACACATACTCCACATCGAAAAGAAAGACCGAGAAGAAGAAAGACATACAAAGAAGTGACCAAAAATCCTGACACCACACACACAAATCGCTACAGATTTATAGAAAATGGAGAAGGATTTTAACATTTGAAAAGTGAGTGCTCTCTAATGATTGTTTTGCTTGATCTGCTACTCACAGCTATATCGGTCTTCTCCCCCACTTGTTCCACAATGACGTAATACAATATTTTGATTTGATAAAAAAAACCTTATGATATTGGGGCAGTCTGTAATCAGAATTGAAACAAAAAAATGGTCTAATGGTTTAGACAATATGACAGTGATTCTACAAAATTCAGAGAACCTACCATCTACAAAATCGACTAAAACTACACGCATGCATTGATCCACCTAAAATACTAAAACTACACCCATACATTGATCCACCTAAAATCTGAGCAGAGGAGACACTGTTTGACATGGCCAGCTGCATGGGTCACCACCGCAAAACTTATACTAGTATCTCACCCGCAAAACTTATACTAGTATCTCACCGAGAAACATTTGCTTGGTCATGAAACATTTGCTTGTGGTTTTTTTAGAAGTGGAAGCAGAAGAGGTCGCTCCATTCTGTCAAGAAAGAGGAGAAGAAAAGCGTACATGGTACATGCAAAATGCTTACAGCTAACTACGTGAGCCACGGACCCGAAGTCCAAGTGCTGCAAGGTTGTTGAGGCAACGGCACCAATACACCAGAGCCACACCCAAATACCAAAGTACTAAGGGTCTGTTTGTTTCAGTTTTGATTCTCTAAAAACTGATTCTGGATTGTAGTTGTAGAGAAACTGATTCTTCAAAAGCTGAAATCCAAAACCACATATGGAGTGAATTGTGGATTCTAATGTATATGGGTATGCTAAATTGTGAGAATCATATTCTACAATCAGACTGTTTATTTTTTATTCTGCTTTTAGAGCCAGAATCTAGAATCAAAAGCTAAAATAAACAGACCCGACATTAAAGCGCACCTCCACAGCTCCCATACGCCAACTACGATATCCATGAACATCTAAACATTTGCTGGCTATTGAGGTAGATAAAGGAAAAACAAGATCTCAGCATCATGATTTTGGTGGCTATTGTAACTTCGGCTCCAATCTAAAATTTTCCTAGTCATATTAATTAACACTGCAAATACACAAATCGATCACTGAACGAGAACAAGATGCAACAAGAAACAAAGAATCTCCAACCTTCCGCATGCTGTTGACAACAGGTGCACGCTGAATGCTTCAACTTTCCTCCTCTACAGGAAAATGGAAGACGTCGATTAGACAAGCCACCGGCGGCGTCCTCCGAGCACCTCCTGGCCGAGAGGTCTCTATGGAGCCACTAGTCGCCGGCGAGCACCGAGTGAGACCTCCGCCAAGCCGCCACTCACCGTTGAGCTTGAGCACCACCGGGTCAGGTGACGAGAATAAAACGACATCCAATATGCACATCGAGCCCGGCAAGGCGGCAACCGCAAGCAGCAAACTTCCATGTATTAAGGATCAATAAACATGTGGAGAAAAACATGTATCTCTGCGAGTTTCAGAGTTAACTTCTCAAGTCTTGGTGCGTTCTGAAGGAAGACTATTATTGCATAGGTATCTGCATTCAGACACCGTTCTCTTATAAGATTGCTGAATTTCGGACACCATGGCAGACTGTTTTCTATCTTCAGCTGAACATATATAGTTCAAACAATTAGGAGACGACATAAAACCCATGCCATATTCTAGACAAGTTTCCCTGATTCATCCAAACATGCAAGAAAAAAAAAGGAGGGCTCTAAAATTATGTGATGAGTGCGCTGATTGAGTGATTGTTGAAATATTTTCAGGGAAAACTATAGCTTTGGAACACAACGAATTTGAAGAAACACAAATCATGTTAACAGTAATAATCCAAATTAAACAATGCTACACATGATGTTTCAGCGAGAGAGTCCATAATCTGGAGCATATGTGATTTAATCATATAATGATTGATTTCAATGCTACACTCGTGAAAACAAAGGGGGTATCTATCTTGACAGGTCGTAGTGGTGGCAATGAGGCTTTCAACAATTGCTGAAAGCACTTTCTGTTTGTATGTTGCCTTTCAATTTTCACGTCTATATGAAGTAATAATAGGAATTTGAGTTAAATAATCACCCTTCTATGGGACAATTTGCATTGTCACCGCCACCCCTATATTGCATTCACAATAGAACATGTAATCAATGAATGGGAAATGCCTGGGTTTCATTCTGAAATCAAGCCGCCAACTAAGATACTTGAGGTCAACAGGTTGATGAATCTACAAATGAACTTAGTACTACAACAACTAGAGTGCGTTGAGGACTAGATTGCATGTAGTGGAGACTAGACAAGATCAATCATACTAACGATACAACATGACATAATAATCAATCATGCAACACCGAGTTTAGCAGCGAGGATATGTAATCACTCCACTAGTTCAACTGTTAAGGGTCAAGATGAAACAGCAAGCTTAGGTCTAAGTTTTTCATATTCATCCACATCTGAAGATGCAGGGATAGATTATGATACAGATTGCCAGGGAGAAAACATGTATACATGTCAGACTAGCAACCGAGTCGAACTATTAGCAGAAGCACCGGACTCGAATTCGTCCAGCTCCATATTAGCCCGGCTGGCTGAGTCAACCAAATCGAGTTGCAGCGATCGATGATAGAAATAATCTTGTAATAGAAAAGTTTTAGCTTGGAAAGTTTGTATTAAGAAAGTTTAGGATGAGAAGTCCAATTAGGACAAAGAAGTAGAATTCTATTCCGTTAATTAGGACTGTAGTTTTGGATATAAATATAGGGGTATACTTGAGTTTTGTAAGCGAACAGAGCGAGAAGAAATAAAAGAAAAAATTATCCAAAAGTTTTTGGCGTTCTATTCCAACAATTAGTATCAGAGCGAAATTCTAATCTTCGTGTTGCTTTTGCCCCGGGGGAGGCTACCGTTGCTGCGCCTCGGGGCAGGCTATCATCGCGGAGCAACGCGGTGCTGAGACAAGATCAGGCAGCGTGGAAGAAGCACATGCATTTGGCAGCGTGACATGTGATGCAAGAGGCGCCAGCGGGCGGTCTGTAAGATCGAGGATGCGCCTAGAGGGGGGTGAATAGACGTTTATAAAATTAATCGCTTTCTAAAACGATGCGCTCTAATCAACCCCTATGTCAAAACCTAATCAAAGATAATGCGGAAGCGATAAACTAGGTTTTGACAATTAAGGCCTAAATCAACTAGGCTCACTAGTGTACTAACTAAATTGTGTCTCTATCCAAGAATTGCTAAATTGAACAAACAATTAATACTAAGCAATTCTAACACAATCAAGCAATTGATTAATATATAATAAAGTAAATACTTGAAGATAAAGGAGACAAGAGGCAACCGATATTTTTCCGTGGTGATCGGAGACTTGCCGGTCTCCCCTAGTCCACGTTGAGGCTAGCCCAAACCCTTGGACCGGCTCCGCAATGAGCACCCACCTCGATTCCACTAGATGTGGTTTTCACGCCGCGAGGCTCAACCCGAACCTTCACAAACTTCGCTGGCTTTCACAACCTTGAGAGCCCCAGCACGACGCCCACGCCATCTAGGAGTCGGCAACCTCCAAGAGTAACAAGCCGAGTCCGCTCGAGCTTCACCGAGCACAACACATGCGCTCGCGGTGATCACCAAGTGCAACACATGTACCAAGGCCTTCCTCAAGTGCAACATATGCACAAGAGGTCACTCAACCACTCCTAATTGCAACACATGCAATTAGTCTCACTCTTAGCTCAAAATCAACTTGTGGGAATGCAACACATGCAAACCACCTTCCAAAAACTCACACAAGAGCCAATACACAAATGAGAGCCTCAACACATGAACCACCTCACCCAAAATGCTCAATCAACCAGCAAATGCCCCCCCATGACCTCCTTTTATAGCCTCACAAAGAAAACTAGCTGTTAGGGGGGCAAAACGGACATTAAAAGTGCTGAAACTAGCCGTTGCTACAGTACACACGGCACTACCGGCCCCTACGGGCGGTAGTACCGGCCTAAGAACTCAAAAGAGCCTTCTCTGGCAAATAACTACCGTAAGGGCGGCACTACCGGCCCCTATATACGGGCGATAGTATCGCTGGTACAGTCACTAAAACGCTCATAACTTTTGACTCCGAACTCCGATTTAGGTGATCTTGGACTCTATGCGAAGCTTATTACGAGGGCTACACTCTCCACCCATTTTCAAGATTTAAGCAACCATAGATATTTTCCAAAATCACAAAAACAAAAACTCTAATGTAGTCATTCAAGTCCAATTTTGATTTTCTCGAAATCCCTCACATAGACTTGATCAAAAACATGGCTACAAGCTAGCAAGGGGTCAACAAGATTAAAACTTGAATCATGTGATGATTAACTCATGATCAAAACAATTTGCAAAACACATTTGCAAATATTATTCACATGCTTCAAAGAACCGCATATAAACTCCAAATCCAACTTGCTTGAGCATCCTCGTTTTGCAACTCATACAAAACCTAGCTCCAAACAAAACCAAAACAAACTCAAATACATGAGCTCTTTATTTGCAACACAAGCAAATCTTAGCTCCATGCATACTCCATAAACACAAATTGCTTGAGCCTTCTCCTTTTGCAACACATGCGAAACTTTAGCTCAAGGCAATTACTTCAAATGAGAAATTGAATTTAAAGCAAGCATGAGTTATTTTCTTTGCAACACATGCAAGTACATAGCTCATGCAAGAACCAAACATGAATTTCAACATTCGCAACACATGCAAAATACGAACTTCATGCAAAAGCCAACGCATGCTTATCCTACTTGCAACACATGCAAATCAAGGCGTAAGCAAAACCAAAGCACAAGCTTCACCCATTTGCAACACATGCCAAATGGTTAGCTTCATGCAAAAACCAAACGGGTTGAGCTTGAGTGAAACGCGGGTTGAGCTCACCAACACATGATGAAGCTCAAACTAGAAAACTCGACCCCTCTAGTACGGCGATAAAAACTAGACTGAAAGACTAGAAAGTCCTTGGCCTATCTAGCTATACCTTCGCCGCCACGCGCAAGCAATCCCCTTTGGGGTCTTTATGATCTTCATTCATACGCCCCTCGAATCATCGCCGACTCTTCTTTATCTTCGATCTTCTCTTGACGCCCATCACCTCATGATGCCGTCTTTATCCCGCTTCTCAATCATCCTTGGACTTAACCTAACTCAATCACAACTCATAAAATAGTTAGTCCAAGATGCATGGTTGTCTCAATTATCTCTTGCACTCCATTAACACATAATGGATGCCTTTAGATCAATTGAGCACAACCTAAATCAATTTGAATGATTTAAATGTGTCTTAAGTACAATAATGCAACACATGCTTCATTATACTTAAGAGCTATTCATTTATCCTTAATTAATCAAGGAACACCATCAACACATGATGAAATGTTATTTAATGATTAACAAGACAAATGAACTCAATTTAAATTTTCATTTAAATTGATATGAGTATATATTAACTACACAAGTTTTCATATACTCATGTTGATGAAAAGTAATGATCCATTATGTGTAGGCTATATGGAAATGATCATTATTCTAAGTCATCAACTATAGAATACACCCTCATGTATATGTGCATAGAGATTATTAACTTGGAGATAATATGCACATATTCAATTTGATTACATTGGAGTATATCCTATATTACCATGAGTATACTATAACTAGGCAATTCAAATATATACTCAAGGATTTAGTTTCTTTGTCTTGATCTTTATATGTGTCAATAAAGAATAACTCAATACATTGAAACCTTCAAGTTAAATTACAAACTCCCCCTAAGTATGTGCATCCATGTAATATGTGGATTGGGAAACATGATGCACGTTTTGTGGTTAATATAATGGGGACATTTATACTTTAACTTGAATCCAAAGTATGCAATTAATACTAGAAAGAATACGCATACATACCTTGGGTTTTCCATTTTTCATCCAAATATGAGACTACTAAATATAAGCTCAATAAAACATGTTAGTCTCATAAAGATTAGGTTTGTCATTAAACACAGATTAAACATTAATTAACATCAATCACCAAAACCAAAGGCTCTTGAACTTACAATCTCCCCCTTTTTGGTGATTGATGACAAACCCACTAATGTACTCTATTATTACTTTATTTGGATGAAAATAATGCTTTAAACCACTTGTAATATCATTTATTATAGTTTATTTACATTAAGCATACTCCCCCTCTTTGATATGAAAATCCAAATAACACAAGAGGGAAATCCAAATAACATAAGAGTGAATTAGTCAAACATTCTCCCCCTTTTGGCATTAAACACCAAAAATGGAAAAACCAACTTAGAAAATATCTTGAAAAACATTCTCCCCCTTATGGTATTTAACCATCCTTTTTCAAAGAAGGTCATATAAGAATTAGAAATGAACACTTATGACCTTGGCAAGGAATTGAAAGAGTTTATACATTAATTAAACATTAATTAACATCAATCACCAAAACCAAAGGCTCTTGAACTTACAGCGGCATGTGAGGGACATACACGGCTGTACTACACTGCGAGAGATCAGAAGGGCAATAGCTTCCAAGAGGCTAACGGCTATACTACACTGCGAGATATCAGAAGGGCAATAGCTTCCAAGAGGCTAAGGTGTCCGCAAAGATGTCGTGTGTTTCAGAAGAGATCATGTTGCACGAGAAAATAAAAAGGAAGCCGCTGAGAGTCCAGAACGTTGAGAAGGTGTGGTCACCGTCCAAAGTCATGTCTATCAAGTTGACTCCTAGGCGTTGAAGAAATGTGTTCGCCGTCCAAAGTCAGATTCGTCGAAGATAAGTTCGGGATGTTGAGGAGTTGTGGTCGTTGTTCTAGATGCATGTGCGTGCACGAGAGTTCTTATAGGTGTGCCTAAGTTCTTTCATAGATAAGTTCTAATGCGAGTCCGCGTCGCCGTCAAGTTGTGTTACCAGTGAAAAGACAATTGGAGTTAAGTCAAAGGTCGTAATCGTCGGTGAGGTGCAACACCAGTGGCATGGCCAGCAAGAAGAAGACAGAACTCCTTGGAGATGTGTTCACTATCCTGTTTCAAGTTTGTATTGGGCAAATCATAGTTGAAACCGATTGCCTTAATGAGTTAGAGTTGTGTTATAAGATTAAGTGGGTGATTGATAGAAATAATCTTGTAATAGAAAAGTTTTAGTTTGGAAAGTTTGTATTAAAAAAGTTTAGGATGAGGAGTCCAATTAGGACAAGGAAGTAGAATCCTATTTTGTTAATTAGGACAAGGAAGTAGAATCATATTTCGCTAATTAGGACAAGGAAGTAGAATCATATTTCGTTAAAATATAGAGATAGACTTGAGTTTTGTAAGCGAACAGAGCGAGAAGAAATAAAAGAGAAAATTGTTCCAAAATTTTTGGCGTTCTGTTCCAACAAACGATGGATCGAGCACTATAGCATACGTGTCATGTCGGTCGCTATGGTCTACTCCATCCATCTGATGCCATGCTGCCTCGATTGGCGCCAAGTGCCGATGTTGCTATGCCACCCCCGCGCCGTTGTAACATCCTAAAAATTCAAAAAATAAAATAAGAATTTAAATTTAAAATAACTAAAATAAAAATTTGAGTTTGAAATGTAGATACTTATATATATAAAGTTGACACTAAACACACACACATATATGTATGCATAAGCACATAAATCTCATATATATAAAGCCGACACTAAACACACACACACATATATGTATGCATAAGCACATAAATCTCCAAAGGTACACAACTACTAGCATAAATATATATATGGACACAAGATCGAGCGATACATAAGAATATATTCACATAAATCCAAGCATTGTGCATATACACTTATATACATCATGTCAACACAATACGATAATACTAATAGTCAAGAATGCCAAACTCACACATTCTCATAAGCATCCAAACACAATACTTACATCTTTGACAAAGATTGCATAAGCGTATAATTATACATACATATGTACACACATGAATATACAGGAATATGTATACATACATATCCACTCGAGGGTAGCACAACTATAACATTCAGTACATCCACACAATTAAAAGTCCAACTAACATCACTACTCAAGTATACCAAATCAAATCGATTTCATATTAGCCTAAGGAAAAGATAAATTTACAAGTCCCATTTCCTTAATTTACACTCATACTTTAAGCCATAAATTAAAAACTTCACATGTACACTGCACCTAAATGAAATCTATACCAGCACATATAAATCTTTTACAACATCTTCACTGCACATTAGCATATGACCACTCTTGAACCGACCCAAACCAACCTCCGACCTGCCCATCCTCTTAGCCGGTGGCCTTGCCCTTTTACCCATCCCGCCACCTGTGGAATAAAGGAGGCTGCATGCCCTGCCACTCACCTCTCTAGCCCATGGTTTTGCCCAAAACCCGGTTCCACAGCCCATCAAAGTCTGTTGATTTCAGATAAAAGAAACAAAGTTGCTGCCATTCACACCGCCCTACTAGCTCATTTATCGACCTCATCAGAGAAGAGAATAGTATAGACTTGCCACCGCACTCCTCTCGATGGCAAAGATATATTTATATAAGCATCCTCAAGGATAAGTATAGCAAGATACAACACTCACAACTAACCATATTTAGCTACAACAACATATAGTAAGCTATCAATGTAAAAATAGAAGACCGAGATATTAGGAAAGTATATCTCTAACACCCCTCAGCAAGCCAATGGAGGTTGGCAAACGCCAAGACTAGACTTAAAATCCAGAACAAATTGGATGGCGCACCTTGGTCATAATGTCGGCAAATTGGAGGGCGATGGAACATGGAGCACACGAACTTGACCGATGGAGACTTTTCACGCACAAAATGGATATCAATCTCAATATGCTTGGTGCGCTTAGCCGACAGATTGGCCGACATGTAGACAAGTATAACATTGTCGCAGAGACAACAAAGAGCCTTGCGAGGAGGAAGATGAAGTTCTCAAGAAGTTGGCGGGTCCAAAGAACACTCAAAGAACAATGTGAGCCACAAGACAAGACGCTTCAAAGATCGATCGTGAGATAAAGGCTCGCAGCTTGAGGACCAAGAAACGAGACTATCACCGAGGTAAACATGTAAGCCCGAGGTAGAGCGCCGAGAATCGGGACAATAACCCAATCAAAGATCTCAATATGCAATCAAATCAGAGGAGGATGCAGGAAGATGCAAGCCATCGTCGATAGTGACCTTAATGTAACGCAAAATGTGTTTCACAAGAGCAAGATGAGGTTCCTTGGATCATGCATATGCAAGCAAGCTTCATCAACAAAGATATTGAATATCCGCCGAAGTCAAAGTAAGGCATCAAGAGCCCCAAAGGATATCGCGACAATCCAAAGGATTAGAGACCGGAGCACCATTAGTTGCGGAGAGCTTGGACTGAGTATCGATAGGAGTGGTAGTTGGATGACAGTCACTCATGCTAGCACGACGCAGAAGGTCCAAAGCATACTGCCGCTGGGACAAGAGTAGATCGGTGGCTGATTGGGTGACTGAAATACCAAGGAAATAGTGTAGAGCACCGAGATCAGTCATCGCAAACTCGAAGCGAAGGGAGGCAGTCAACCGCAGGAGAAGAGCATCGGTGGAGGCAGTGATAATAATATCATCCACATAGAGCAAAATATAAGCAAGCTGATTGATAGTTCTAAGCCTAGCCTAGGGATACTCACACAAGAACACAGTAGGTTTTGGTGCTGCTAGAGGCAGTGCAGCTTTTCTTGTTTTCCTCTTTATTTATACACAGCTCAATGCTACAATAAGGAAGGAGATAATCTCCTCATTAATGCTTTTAATGCCCCTATGATGTTGGCTATTATCCTTACTGATTACATGCTAAAATTAAGCAAATGAACCTAGACTCTAACCTTGACACACGCAGGATTACTTTCCAACAATCTCCCCTTAATCCTTGTGTGTTGTCCTTGAGTTAATATGGACCATCCCAATCTTTGCCAAGCTCATGGAACCCGACTCACCCAAGTGCCTTCGCTTGAATGTCAACAGTTGATCTTTAGTGCCGATGAAGACAAAGACTAATACTCCCATCCTCCAAGCATTCCTCGATAAAGTGGTAGGAAGACATTGATGTGTTTGCTACGCCATGGAAAACGGATTTTCATTAGCGCTTAAGGCTGACTTGTTGTTAATTTAACTCGACGGTGTCGGCATCCTTCCTCTCAAGTCGCCGAGCACCGAGCCACCACACCACCTGTGGTGGCAGCAGTGGTGGTAGCGACATACCGCCTCACAGACGAGAGAGCCACCACCTTCGCTGAGCGCTGCGCACCACCAAGCCGCTTGTCGAGAAGAACAAGCCAACGGATGTACTCTTTTCTTGTGTCAATATCACCAAGAAGGTCGCCCAAGGTACCCGACAAGCCATGCCTCTCCCGCCTTCCCATAGTGACACCCAAGATTTAGAGTCCCACCACATAGCGCAGGATTCTTTTCACCGCCATATGCTCCTCCGCAGAGGCCGCTCCATGAAGCGCTCATGTACCCCACGCACCAAAGCAAGATCCGCCGTGTGGACGAGGTAGCTAAGGTCGCCGATGATCCTCCCAGATCGAAGTCACGCCAACCTTGCCGCCAGGTTGCCGCAATCAGCTTTGAGGCGCTTCCTCCATGGGGTGTGCGCTGGATTGCGGTTCTCGCATCCCCGCCATCTCTGTGATGCGCTGGTATAGTGTGCCCGACACAACGTGATGCCGCCTTTGTCCTCGCTTTTGCTGCACTTCAATGCCAAGGTAGAAAGAAAGCAAACCCAAGTCGCCATTCTCAACCTTGCTTTCATCTCCGCCTTTGAAGCGATCGATCTTTCTCGATCGATCCAAAGGATGATCAAATCATCGACATAGACTTCGAGAAGCAAAGAATGCTTCGCCTTTGGTCAGTCTCAGACATCGCAGCTCATGCCCACTCGCTTTAGGGATGGCAAAAATACCCATGGGTCCTGGTATTCATGGTACCCGACCCGACGGTCCGGTTCGGTCCAAATTTGACCCACGGTATATTATTTCATTCTCGTCCGGTCTCATTTTGGACCCGTGGTACCCAAACCCGACCCGCGGTCGGCATGCTATTCTCATGGGCCATGGAAATGGAAAGAAAACCAGCCCAATCGCTATCGGGTGTTTTGTGTGCGCCCGTGGTGACGGCGCGGCAGATTCGCCCGCCGCTCTGCCGCAGGCTTCCGATGTAAGTGCCGAACGCCAGACGGCTTCACGGAGACCGCGATGTGATGCCGTGATGTTTAGTAGTACCACATCGCTTAGTTGAGCTGGTTGGGAGTGAGGAGGAGGCTACATAAGCATCGCATCGACGCGGGTGCATCACCGCGATGCATGCACGATATACGTACGTACATATGTAACTCTATGTATGAACAAACAAAACACACCGTGAGCTTGCTGATTGATTGATCATTACATTCCAAAATTTTATTGTTGAGATTATAAGAATCAAATGGAACAACAGAACTAAACGACCGACCAGACAGAAGGGTCCGGTACCCGCTCGGTCCGGTACCTGCTCGTTCGGGTCTAGGTCCGAAGTTTGGACCCCTGATCGACTTCGGTCCGGGTTCAAACATCGGGTCCGGTCCGGTCCATGGAGGCCGGACCGGAGGTACCCGACCTGCTACATCCCTACTCTGCTTGAACCTGAGAGCTCTCAATGTAGCATGAAGCTTCTCGTTCCAAGGTGGAGTGACTCCTCCTATTCCAGCGAGCGTGGCACTTTTATACACACTCAAGACACGGAAGCCAGGCGGCCCCCCAATAAATGGGGGTACAAGAAGCCAAAGCGTCGCCATGCGTTCGAAAGGATTACACCGCCGAAGACGATGGGCCCATTCGGGAACGCCCGCGTTTTAGGATGACCCCGGGGGCTACTGACGAATAGTCATACCAGGGGATACCCCACAACAAGATATACATCTATTTCAAGATCAAGCTTTCTCACCATACGTAACATGGCAAAGAAGATCGGGCGGCGATGCAGACGTCGGGTGTCGACGATCGATCGCCAACCGCAAGAAATGAGATGGGGGTCAAGCAGTGATGGGATCGAAAGCAGCGCTTCGCCAAACGAGAAAAAGTAAGACGTGACTATGGTCGAAGCAAGACGGTAACGAGCGTGGAGATCGAGATTTATACCGTTCGAGCCTCGGAGGTAATAGCTCTACTCCACCATCTTATGTGCGCTTTCTTGGCTACTCGAAAGCATGTGGATGTGTTACGTACCAAGTTTTACAATGGCTATGTCTAAGCTCGAGCTATGTGTGCTGGAGTTCGTTATCCCAAAAGATCGCGCTCTTGGTCTTTATACTTCCCAAGACGCAATCTGACGGAGAGATTCCCGGAGTGGCCTTCATGCACGTTGAGGGCTGGCAAGAATCGCCCGGACTTGCTGCACGACCCGCCCCGCTTTCACGACTCCGCCTCCTTGGGCAACCGCGGCCAAATGCTTGATCCAAATCCAAGGATGGACTACGGTTCTCGACAGGTTCGCCCGAGCTCGAGGTCGAAGCGGCTGTGCTCGGGCTAGCGCGCTTAGGTCGAAAGCACCGCATGCACCCTGTGTCAGGGCTGGGGGCCGCCGAGTCGGGGATCCGCGATCCACAAGCCGGTCAGCAGGACGCCAAATTCGCCTACCGAGGTTTAAGGTCGTGGTTTAACACGGCCGACCTTGAGGCTCCATAGTCGGACCGATTCCTGCACTTCCTAAGGTCGAGGTCGGGCGGAAACGTAACGCCAGTCGCTGGATGAGCGACATCCGCGCTTCTTGATCTCCTAACTCGCACGGATGCAAACGTTGGCGACACCGCCGCCTTCTCGAAACCACCGCCTCGCCTTAATTGGCGCCAAATCGCGGGTTAGCACGCTTCAAGCGCCATGTTCAGATTTGATGACGGCGTGGGTTTATAAACCCGAGACCGCAGCGCCGTTGAAGAAACTTCCCGACGCGCCTCTTCGCTCCCAAGCCTCCAAGCCTAAGCAAAACTTCTCCCCGCCGATCGAATCGCGACGATTGCATGGCTGCTTAGGGAAGAGCATGTTGCCGCTCGCAAGATGATGAAGGAGCTCGAGACCGGGTCGCTTGATCCATTCACATGGCGCATCGCCGCAACGACCGAGCCATTTACCTAGGGACGACGAGATCGCTCGCACCGAGCACTATGTCCTTTTTTCGCTCGGCGGACCCCGGAGAGCGAAGTTCTCTCCGTGGTCCTCACCGCTTGAGAGATCGAGCTCATAAACTCCGTGTCGAACTCCATTCTACTCTCGCCATCTTCTCCCATCTCAGGCGAGGGGTTCCCCGAATCCTTCCCAACCCTCGCTTTTCAGATTTCAGCCTCTTCCGCCCCTGAAGGACCCCGTGGTCGGGTGCTCTACTCGACAATGTAACAGACTCAAGTGGTCCTTCCCAAGATCCAAGTCGACTCCTCGCCATGGTCCGAGCGTGGTTCTATCTCAAGAAAGGGAGCTCAGACGCACGCCATACGAGGGAAAGCCTGCTTGGGAAGAAGGAGACCCAGAGGCGACGATCCCGAGGCCGATTTAAGAAGCTTATCGCCGCTTATTCACCTTCACACGAAGGCCGCCTCACCGGCAGTGATCGCTGCCGACTTCTCATGAATCGGTGTCCTCTCGCTGAGGCGATGCACCTGTTCTACGAGATCCAAGGGCACATCGACCAATTCATGAGGGTATGTCTAGTACGCCCCTCGCCTTTGTGGCCTTGCTCGAGTCCTCCCATCACACTTCTTTTGAGAATGGCCTTTTGCAAATACCAAGGAGTCTTGGGTTGCCGCCAGATGAACGAGATGTTCGGGAAATCGGCGCACAATTACTCCATGGACGACTCCATGTCGAAGAACGGTTCACCGCAAGGCCGAGTGTAAGCCATCCCGACCAACGGACGACTCGAAGCAACCCTGCGGCTCGCAATGACCCTTTTCCGCATGCAGACCACCAGAGTCGTTCAAGACGGCCAGCGGATGCTCCCATTGCCCGATGGGCAGGAGCAAGAAAGGGAAGAAGAGACCTTCCCCGCCGACGCGACCGCCAGAGGCGAAGAAAACTCACGCCGAGTGGGGCGACCGCGCCATGGTGAGGATCCCGGCCGCCGCTTCCTCACCCCGCGTTTCGTGTGCCTTTGCCGGTTTGACGCGTTTTTGCAAGTTTAGCAAGAGCGCGGCAGCCGCCGCCAAAGTCTTCGAGCTTTCTCCGCCTCGACCTTGCTTTAACCCCGCCGCACTGGTGACATTGGGTCAAGACGGCCCCGAGACCCCGGCCGCGACGTCACAAGAAGCCGGTGCTCCTCTACCGGGCAATAAGACCTTCGCCGCCTCGACGAGGCGAGGTCGGTGTCCTGTAGGTTCCCCGCTTTGGTCTTCGCTTTCATCGCACCCTTCGTGCTTAGTGGCGTCTTTGATCGCAGACCTTGAGCACCCGAGCTCGAATCTTGCCCGTTTTGACGATGCCTATTGTTCAGAGCGAATCCGAGTCCGAGGACGACACCTTCGAGTTGGTCCGCGCCGCCTTCACGCTCGACCCGACCCCTGGCCACCAAGCCCGCCCCCGGTTGGTGAGTTCTACCAAGGGGTCGACGACCCGGAGGAGGAGGAAAACAAGCCCGCGACCAGCGCAGACTTTAGCACCGGCGAGGCGCACGACGCAGCGCGGCCGCCGACTTTCCCGAGGCTAATGTGAGGAGGACGCCTTAAAGCTCGCGGGTCTGCGCCCGAGGCGACACCCTGTGCTCCCCACCACGCCCGCCCGGTGCCGAGGTCGGGCGATTCACGGCCACCGAAGGTGATCGGGTCGAGGAGCTCCGCAGCCTCGCCAGACGCGCACGCCGGGCGGCCGAGGTCAGCAAAGATCCCTACCACGAGGCCGAGAATGCCGCTGGCGATCCGCCGCCGCCCTTGGCACCGGAGACAGCGGGCTCCCGCCGTGGAGGTCGGGACCAGATCGCTGCCACGCCTCCCCGCCGACGAGTTGAACTCCACCGGGAGACAATGACGACCGTGCCACCCCCGGCGGGCTCAAGGTCCCGCCCAAGCGCTGGGCCGTGGCCGAGGTCGACCACTCGAGCACACGCGCACCGACGGTAGGACGAGGAGATCCTCGCGATCGATTGACGATCGCGAGGAGTTCACCCGCACGCCTCGAGGGCCATCTACGCTGAGGTAAGGGTCTTCCGACACCGTAGTTCAAGTCTAGGCTCTTTTTGTCCCTCTCATTTTGGGCCACCCTTCGTCGTGGAAGGTGATCGCCATGCCTCTCGAGGGCTACAAGGCCTTCAAGAGCATGCCGACGGGCTGAGGGGCCTCTAACGCCGATAGAGGCGCTGGAGGTCGAGCGCGCCTGTGCTCATCAGACCATCGAGGTCAAGCAGGGAGCTCGAGCTAAGGCCCAAGAGCCGACCGACTGCGCTGCATTTACGAGGGCGCAGGAGGTAGCCCACACGCCGAGCTCGAGTAGACCAGACCTCCGAGCGAAAGCACGGTTTAAAGCCATGGAGCAAGAGCGCCGCTGCTGCCAAGGCGCCGAGGCCGAGCGGCTAAAGTCGGCCTGGAGAAGGCCGCCGTGAGCGGACGCCTCCTCGCCGGCGCCCCCGAGCTCGAGGCCAAGGTCTTGAGCTCAAAAGAAGCTTGAGCGCACCGCAAGGCGGCCGAGGACGAGCGGGCCAAAGTCGAGGCGCCTGGAGAAGGCCGCCAGGATCGGCCGCCCTCTCGGCGAAGTGCCTCCTGCTCGAGGCCAAGGTCTTGAGTTTCGGCGAGGCTCGAGGCC